>JAHIAM010015993.1:0-10229 GCA_021605205.1 Aegilops longissima
TTTCATCCATGAACAAATGGGCAAGAAAGTCAATCAGATTCGGAAGACATGTTGAGGCTTGTGTGCTGAACTATGGGTCTAGCTGGGATGACAATTTGCCGTCGAGAATTCTCGTACAACAACAGTTATCAATCCGGTTTGAAGATGGCCCCTTCGAAGCTCTTCACGGAAGGGGTCGAGAACCCATTCTTGTGGGATAGCGTTGGAGATCGATCACTTTGGTTCCGACCTTATCAAGGATTCGAAGAAAAGTCAAGCTGATTGAAGACGGGCTCAAGATAGCGATCCGACCGGAAGAGTTATCCCGGTAAAGGCGCAAGGAGGTGACTTACGAAGTGGGAACCGAGCATACCTTGTGTTCTCCCTTACGTGGAATCAAGAGGTTTGGAGTCAAGGAAGCTAGCACCCGATTCATTGGCCCCTACAAAATCCTCGAGCGTCGTGGAGAAGTTGCATACAAGTTGGAATTGCGGAAGGATTGTCCGGAGTTCATGATGTCTTTCCCGTTTCGATTGAAGAAGTGCCATGCCGACATGGCGATGTTCCGTTGAGAACCACGGTGCCCCTAGAGGCCATACACAGCGGTGATTTAACACAAGGAGAAACCCGTCCAAATTCTGGGTGCAAGAGTCACCCAGCAAAGTCATCAAGTTTTGCAAGGTGTTGGGAATCCCACCCGAGGAAGAAGCCACAAGGAAGAAGATCTTCGTCGAGACCATCCGCACCTATTGCTAGCCAACCCGAATCTCGGTAGATTCATCTTAAAATGGTAGGTTTGTAACATCCCAAATTTTCCTATTTGGAATGTTTTACAATTATAGATAAGCATCCTATGCATCTGTTTTGAATTTGAATACCATTTGAAGTTTAGGAGGTTTTGAATTTGAAATTTGAATTCCAAACTTTGGCATGTGGGAAACCATTCAAAAACCAAGCTGATAAATACTTGATCAAAAGTATGAGAAGGGCTAACATGACACTCCAAAAATATCGGAGGAAACAAAGCCAAAAAATTGGATTCAAATCTGAATTTTATTTGAATTTGAAAAAATGGATTTTATGAAGTTTGGATTTTGCCTTTGGAAAAATGTTCAAATGAAAGGAATATTCCTGATCATTTTGGTATATAACCCTATATAAAATATTTATAGGTTATGTTTTATTTTTGTTTTTGTTTTATTAAAAAAAAAAAAAGAAAAACTTTGGGCCCTGACCCGAACCACCCAGGCCCAGCCGGCCGGCCCTCAGCCACCCGCCCCGGGCCCGGCCAAGGCCCACTAGGCCCAAGGCCGGCCAGTAAACCGCCCGCCTCCCCTCCCCGAATCCCTAGGATCCGGTCGACCGCCCGAACCTTCCCTCTCCCCTCAGGACCCGTGGCCCCACCCGTCGTCTTCCCCTCGCCGGCGAACCTCATGGGAGATCCAATCCGGGATCCGGGATCCCGGGCCCGATGCCCCTTCCCCGGCCCGAGGCCCGGCTATAAAGCCAACCCCTTTTATTCCCCCCTTAGCCCGCGGGCCCCCTCCCTCTCTCTCCCGCTTGCGGGCAAAGGCTCACCTCCCGCCAAAACCCTCGCCGTCGCCCCACGGTGCCCCGACCCTCCAACCCCGAACCCTTCCCCGTTAACTGCGCACCTCCCCGTCTTTGGCTTCGCCCGGCCAAGGCCCCGGAGCACTCTCGCGCCCCGCCCGGCGTGCCGGGTCGGTGAGTCCCAGCAAACCCCTCCCCGTCCGTTCCCAATCGTGTGGCCACGATTAGAACCCCCGAAGAATCGTTTTTAAAAACCGGCCGGCCGGTGCGGTTTATTTTATTAGTTAGGTTTATTTTAGTTAGGCGGTTCTGTTAGTTAAACCCTAGGCCCATTTAGTCTATCGGACGCCTAGTGCCGATTTAGGCCCATTAGGCATTTTCTTTTTATTTAGATTTTCTGTTTTGGGATTTGTTTCAAATTTCAAAAATGTATATCTTTTGTTCTGTTTAATATTTTTAGTGATTCTTTTTTGTTGGATTGCAAATTTTATGTAGTTTCTGAAAAACATATATTTAGCTATGTTAAAAATAATTAAAAATGCTTTAATATTATTTTAGTCAGAATAGCAAATCTGCTATAGTTTTAGTTAGAAAAATTATTTTGCATGATTCTTTTTCACTTTATTTTGATATTGCCAAACCCTAGAAATTAACTTTGGTATTTTAGGATTAATAAAAAAATTAATTCTAGGCAGAATCCTATTAATCCTAATTAATTGATTAGTTCTGTTTTCCTAATTAATTAATTAGTAAATTAAATTTTTAACTTGTGATTAGTTATTCTAGGTTAGTTTCTGTCATTCCATTAGATGAACTTTTATTTATAATTAATAAAAGTTTTAAATTAATTTTCTAATAGAAATTGGATTAGGCCTAAATTGAGTTTTATAATAGCTAATTAATTAATTCTTTTTGCTCCTAGTTGCTTAGTTAATCCTTTTCGTTAAGTTAACCTAAAATCATGATTAGGTCATATTGAGGAATTTTGTTAAATAAAAACTATTTTTGCTATTGTTTGGAATAGGGAAAAACTTTGAATTTGATTTCTTTGAGTTTTCCTTTTGATTTGGTTTTGATTGTTTGGTTGTGTTATGTTATCTTTGTTATCTTGTGTGATCCTCTTGCTTTGTACTTATTATGTCATTGTTTGTCTCGGTAGAGTTCGGTCTGAACTTCTACTCGACTCTTTAGCTTCGAGGATCATCCAAAAGGAAGTTTTGATCATGTTATTCCATTACCTATGATTTTGTGCATTAGTAGTTGTCACCACCCACCATTGCATGCAGTAGTGAAATCTTGAAGTCATTAAACTTGAGTAGTATCATGTGGTAGGATGAACCAATCCCCTTGTTACCATGGCCCGGGGCGTAGTAGTTGTTTTGCTATGCTCGTGAAGCGGGATTTGTGATGAGTGAATTTCATAAGCAAGATGTGGAGTCAAATGATGATGACCCCATGAACTACAATGATCAAGATGGACTTGGAAAATCACTCTTGGGTGGAGGGCGGTTGGGGGCACCTGGAGCACCCGTGGTTGGCGGGATGCATGGAAGCGCCATGACATCTTGGAAGCTTCACCCAGCCACGAAGAGAAGGATGGATGCCCTGACCGGAAGCTTACATGCGGCCCAAGCCATTATGGGCCTGGCTGGGTTGACCCTTTAGTGAAGCTGGTGGGCGGTACTCCGAAGAGCGACGGTAGGATTGGATGGGTACGGCGGTGGCGGAAGAACTCTTTGGAAGACCCATTTGTCCCGTCTTCAAACACCATGAAGTCGAAGACTTTAAAAGGAGGAATGATTCTTGCGGGGAAAGTCGCAAACCTCTGCAGTGTTATAACCTAATCGATTAGCCGTGTCCCCGATTCTGGACATTTGAGCATCTGGACCTTGGAAATTGGATATCTCAACACTAAAACTAATGGATTAATTTGATGGGTTTATGACTTAATAATAATTTGGGAGCGAGATATTGGTTGGGGAACCATCTCAATAACTACCAATAATTTGTAATTTGCAAATAAGTCCTTTGTAGTAGGATAAAATTGGCTTCAAAAATGATGAAACTTAGAGCTCCACGCCAAATATGCATATAGAATTAGTAACTTTTTATTGTTGTTCCTCATAACTTGCCCTTATTCCAAAAGTGACCTACATGGCCCGTATTATGTTGCGAGATATATTCGATCGGGGTGATCGCTCCCGGGCTTAGCGTTGCCCTTTGGAGTCGGATGGACTCGCTTACCGGCCTTCGCATTTTAGTTTATTTCTCATGAGTTGGCCTTGGGCGAATTTATTCCTTGTAATAAAGACTCTATATGAAATCGATTAATGATATTGGTGTGATTGAACTTTGATTACTTATCAATGTCTGTGAGTACCGGCATGATCTTGGGATTCGACCGGAGATTTGACCATTTTGGGTCGGTCGCTACAGGCAACATGGATTGTGGTTCCTGCGCTTAGCTTATCCGGGTGCCCAAACGAGATATGTGCAGCTCCTATCGGGTTTCGGCCGTCGGGTGGTCTTGCTGGTCTTGTTTTATTCTTTGTCAAATTTTGTAGTCCGGTTCGGATTGATGGGTCTTGGTGAAGAATAATCCCGTTGACCGTGAGAGCTTATAATGGGCTAAGTTGGGACACCCTGGGGTAATATCTTTGGCCGGCCCGGGTTATGAGGGATGGAATTTGTTAATGTCGGTTGTAAAAACCAAAGGTCTCAATAAAATACACTTCAAGCGTGTCGTGATGGTCTCTTCTGATCCGGAAGTGAACCATGTTGGAGTTATGTCGGCGTAAGTAGTTCAGGATCACTTCTTGATCCTATTAGTTTCACGACCGTTTTGCTTCTCTTCTCGCTCTCTTTTTGATAGCCACCATATATGCTATTAAAGCTGCGGCTCCACTTTACTACCTTGTCCTTCCTATAAGCTTAAAATCTTGATCTCGCGGGTGTGAGATTCTGAGTCCCGTGACTCGGAATACTTCAAACAGTTGCGGTTCGATGAGGCGGTCGGGTGATTCACGAGCTCAAGTGGGAGTTCGGCGAGGCGTGGTGTTACTATTGTCTTTCCCGGATGATCGTGGTGGTGCCCGTTGGGACGATTGGGGATCTATGTAGCATTTGGGGTATCTTCTTTTATTTTGGTTCCGTGGTCGGACCTTGGTGTACTCGAATGATGAATGTTTATTTATGTCTTGTGAAGTGGCTTGTAAGCCAACTATGTATCTCTTTCCTTATTTATTACATGGGTTGTGTGAAGATTACCTCACTTGCGACATTGCTTTCAATGCGGTTATGCCTCTAAGCGTGCCTCGACCGTGGGAGATATAAGCATCGAGCGTTACAAGTTGGTAATCAGCCTTCCCGACAAGGCCCACTTGATTGTTTCTTGGCGTTGTTGAGTCTAGAATGGAAAAATGTTTTGAGTCTTAGGATTATATATATCGGAAGGATTCTTTTTACTCCCGTCCTTAAATCTCTGTGAGGTTCACGTGAGTTTTGACTCTTCTCTCCTCAAATTTCCTAAAAAATTTTTAGGATCCGTGGGTATCTTGGAATCGTTCGATGGTTTTGTGGCGAGAACATTGTTCTTGGTGCCTCGACATTTAGGGGTTGTGGCGGTGTCCGGGGAGTTGAGCTCCGGGTTGTCGTCACAATTTTATCGTTCGTTCGGAATACGAGTTTTGCCGACATAAATCTCTTTTGTGCAGTTGTTGGTGAGATAACCGATAGCCCGATCTTGTGGCGAGTCGAAATTGCCATGACTTGCATAACGGATGTTTTTGGGTCGGTACCACGATTTCGAGGATTTCTTGGTTATGTGTTGGGATGGATCGGTGGATCTAGGTATTGTTAGTTTGGGTGATATATTTTGTTCCCTGTATCCAACACCAGATTGCATAACGAAAGTTTGGAGTTTATAGGTGGGAATTCTAGTAGCTTCGGGATATTCTTTCCGCGGATGTATGATTTGAGATTGGGGTTCAACGTCTAGTGGTCCGCCCATTCACGGTCGATTCGATGGTGGAGGCGTCTTAAAGAATCCTTGGCTATGCTGATTGGGGGCGTCTTGTTAGTCATTTGGCGTCCGCTATCGTCGTGTCGGTGGGCCCCACGAAACTTTGGAAATCTTATCATGTGTTTGTTCGGCTCATTCTAAAGCCAACCTTTTGAGTTGTGATATTGAATTGTTTCTCGGTGGATGTTATTTCCATATCTTTTTTAAGTGGCTTCTCTCCTTAATGGATTGTGATGATTAACTTTGGAATTCATTCGTTCATTCTTGTTGAATGTTTATTGTGAAGACTATATGTTGCAATTTCTATCCGTTGATTCTACTTATCTTTTCTATCAAAGGACTAACGGATGTCACCCTCTTGAGATGGCTCCTTAGCGTCGAATCCGAATCGCAATGATGGGGATCGTGAACCCTCCACCTCCACCTCCGCCTCCGGAGGCTGGCAAGCTATTATGGCAGCCACCAATGCCAATGCTCGGATGATTTTGCAGCTCTTGCAGAAGCGTACTCGGGGGCAAGGCAATCAAGGCAATCAAGGCAATCAAGGTCAAGGCAACAATCAGCCACACTTTCCTACTCTCGTCGGTTTCCTAATCGCGAAGTCTTTCGGTTTGTGTTGAGGCCCAAGCGGCGATTGGTTAGTGGACATCTGCAAGCACTTTGGTAGCAATGTCGGACCGAGGACTTTGTCAAGTTTGCATCGTTTCAACTCAAGGATCAAGCTTTTGGTGGTACCCGCAATACAAAGATTCGGAGGAGGTCGTGTCATTACAGGATGAGTTCCCGTGATTTGAGCTCATCACATTCGGAGTGTTGTTGAGGCAAGCGTGAGGAGTTCCGCAATCTCAAGCAGGGCAACATTCTCTATCAATACAATATCCAGTTCGAGCTTGCTCGTTTTGCTAAGCAAGATGTACACGATGAAAGGGTATGATCTATCGTTCGGGGTAGTGGAGAAGATTGCAATTACCTCTTGTCTTTTTTGAGCGGATAAGTATGATGATTTCTACAACATGGCTCTCAAGCAAGGCGGCACAGCTCAAATCGAGGCTTCTAAGAAGAAATCGGGGATCGTTCAGTCCTCCTCGTCCTCTCAAGTGGCGTAAGCGGAAGTTTACCCCCTCCTCCGTTCTGGCCTTCCCGGAAGAACTGGTGGCGTGGATCTTCCACCACCCAACCCAACTATGGAACAAGTCTAATTCTCAAGCTCCAAGGTCAAGTGCTCCTTACCCCGTCCGCTCTCGGGGTCACTTGCAACAAGTGTCGGCGGAAGGGTCACTATCTTGAACAAGTGCTTCAACGGGGCGTCTTCCGCCTCCTCCTCTGTGAAATCTTCCGCAAGGTGGTCAAGCATAATCCCAAGTTTGCAAAGGTCAATATGATGAATGCAGCTCAAGCGGAGGATTCTTGATGTGATCATGGGTAATCTTCGTTAATGATATTCTGCAAAAGTCTTATTTGATCTTGGTGCATCGCATTGTTTCATGTCAGATCTTTTTTGCAAAGCATGATTTCATTTGGAAAATGTTGGGAAAACCCTTGGGGTTGTTTCCCGCCTCTTCTATGAGGGCTACCACAAGGATTCGGATGTTTCTATCAAGATGGGTGATTATAGATTTGGCTAAACCATTTTTCTTGGGACTCGGATATTGATCTTATTCTCGGAATGGTGGCTTTATCGGCAAAAGCTCATTGATTGTGTGCGAAATCAATTGACTCACTCTTCTAATGGGTGATCATCTATGCCTCTCGTGATGAAACCATTGGTTGTTTTCTCCATGAAAAAGGGAACGAATGCCATCTCTCGATTCGTCGTTTGTGAGTACCAAGATGTCTTTCGGAAGAGCTTCGGGTATGCCTCCTCATCGGCGATTGAGTTCGTTATCGATCTTGAGCCGCCTGAACCCGTTTAGCGTCCATACAAGCTTGGACTGATGAGCTGAAGGAATTGAAGAAGCATCGATGAACAAGGCGTCTGGGTTTGATCGGACGAGTTCATCTCCTTGGGGTTGTGGTGTTCTTTTGTCCGAAAAAGGATGGCGGGACCGACTTTGTCGATTACCGTCCATTGAATAAGAAGACAATCAAAACAAGTATCCACTTCCCAACATCAATGAGCTTTTGAGCAACTCAAAGGTGCTACGGTGTTCTCTGCTTGATTTATGGGGTATCATCAGTTCGCATTCGTGAACAAGATATTCCCAAGACGCATTGAACAAGCTTTGGTTCTTATGAATATCTTGTCATGTTTTTGGCCTCGTCAATGCTCCTCCAACTTTCTCTCGGATGATGAACTTCATATTCAATCCCACCAATGAATTCGTCTTGGTCTATCTTGATGATATTTTGGTCTTCTCCAAGAATAAGAAGGATCATAAACATTGCGATTGGTGCTAGACAAGCTCAGAGTACCAATTCTTCGAAGTTCTCCAAATGTAATTTTGGCTTGATGAAGTGCTTTATCTTGGTCATATCATCTCCAAGGGCATATGTTGATCAGAAGGTGTCCCAATTGTGAATTGGAACCTCCTCGGAATGTCAAAACTCCATGATTTTCTTGGTCTTGCAAGCTATTGCGAAGATTGTTGAGAACTTCTCCAAGATTGCAAAGCCTCTTTCCAACCTCCTCGAAGCATGTGAAGTATTCGGTCTCCAGTGTGGCGTTGCTTTCAATACCCTCAAAGAAACCGTCACAACTCTTTGACTCCTCTGATGAATCCAAGCCATATGAAGTTTTCGTGATGCTTCTCTTCAAGGTCTCGGTCTGTGTTAATGCAAGAGAAGAGTTGTGGCTTATACCTCCTTTTGAAGCCCAAGAAGAACTACCCCCACGATCTTGAGTTGGCGGGTTGTCCATGCTTTGATTGGGACATCTTTTGTTGGGAAGGAAAGTGGACATTTTCCGATCACAAGAGTCTCAAGTAACCATCAGCCCAACCTCAACCTCGGGGACTCGATGGGTGAAATGATTCAAAGTACAACCCAAGTATTTATACTCGGGCAAAGCCAATGTCATTGCAGATGCTTTGAGCGGAAAGCTTCGGAAATCTAATCCTCAAGCCCTTTCCGGATCTCTGTCTTTCCAATGAATCTTCAAGTTGTTCCTCAAGGCTTTCTTGCCAACCTCATAATCTTCCTACTTTGGAAGATCAGATTCGTGAGGCTCAACTTCTGGATACCATGGTGAAGAAGGTGAAGCGTGGTATCGACAAGGGCATTTCCAAATACAAGTGCTTCCATGTTGATGACAAAGAACTCTTTTCTTTGAGGACGGATTGTGGTTCCTAAGGGTGATTGAGAAAAGTCATTATGAGCGGGCTCACAATTCCTATCCATTCATCCAAAAGAAGATGTACCATGACCTCAAGCAGTCATATTGGTGGACTCGAATAGGGAAATTGCTCAATTTGAATGAGTGTGATGTTGCGGAAAGTGAAAGCGAACACCAAAGACCAGTGGTCTCCTTCAACCTCTTGCTATTCTGAATGGAAGTTTGATCATATTGAAATGGACTTGGTTGGCTTTCCAAAGTCAAGCGTGGAAATGATGCTATCTTCGTTGTCATTGACAAGCTTACTAAAGTGGCTCATTTTTTCCTATCAAAGAATCCATCAGCATCGGTTGGCGAGCTATACACCTCGAGGTCTCCTTGCGGCATTCCTCAAGTGATCTCTTGGACCGTGGGCATCTTTACCTCCAAGTTTTGGGATTCTTTGGAAGGCCATAGGCACCAACATTCGTTTAACAGCTTTCCATCCTCAAACAAGTAAGTGGGGTAAATCAAATCCTTGAAGATATGCTCGGGGCTTGTGTCATTTCTTGGTTTGAAGTGGGAAGATTGTCTTCCATATGAGTTCTCTTACAACAAAGCTTCCGGGGGCAAGGCCCCATTGAAATTTCTTGGCGAAAGTGCGTACTCCTCTCAATTGATGCAGGGCGGTGAGCGAACTTCTTGGCAATGACGATCGAAGCGGAAGAAATGTGCCAAGTCATTGTGAGAATCTCAAAGCCTAATCGCGGAAAACTATTATGATGATAAGCACCGTGATGTGACTTTTGAAATCGGGACCATTTACCTCGCGTCTCTCAATGAAAGGCACCTCCCTATCAAGGAAGCTTGCCCCTAGATCGTGGGTCCTTTCAAGATCATTGGGAAAAAGCGATCTAGCCTATCAACAGCTTCCATCCAACTTTGCAAGCGTGCGATGTGTTTCACTTACAAAGTGCTTCAAACTCTGAGCACTATCAACTTCCAAGATTGACCTTCAGAAGATCTCTCTTATCAGACACCCGTTGCTATTCTTGAAAAAGGGCGAAGACTGCAAAAGTCAATCAAATTCCTGAAAGTGAATGGTCACACCATTCCGACCGGAAGCTAACGGGGCCGAGGATCACCTCCGTTCGGTATGGAATTCTTTCGTCCTAGATCTGGGGCGAGATCCTCTTTAGTGGTGGAGTGTTGTAACACCACGGATGTAAACTTCCCTTTTGGGCAATATATCAATTGACCTCATCCAATTCTTGTGGGTTTTTGTCATGGGCCTCTTTTGTTTGGTTATGTTGGGTTTTCTCTTTTCTTTGTTTTGCTCTTTTACCATATTGCATTTGTGTCTCTTGTCATCTTGCATTCCATTCTTATCATTGGTTGTGGTGTTCTCCCCATGTCATGTTGTTTGCA
>JAHIAM010015994.1:0-14305 GCA_021605205.1 Aegilops longissima
AAGAGGGACGGCGAGCTGTTGCGATGGGCGGCGTGGTCGAGGAAGAGTCTCCGGTGGGCGGTGGTGGGGAGGCGGCGAAGGGTGTGGGGTCTCACAGATTTTGGCGGCCTCGGTGTCGAATGGGGCGAAGGGGAGGGAGCCAAGCTTAGGGGCGCTTGTCCGAAATGTAGGGTAAGTTACAGCATACCCCACGGTTTTGACAACTGCGACGTGGAGCTTCATTTCGGTGAGGGTAGAAGGGGATTTCGCGTATGCAGGGCTGCGGGGCGATTTGGATGAGGAGGGAGTTCTGCAGCGTCAAATTTAGGGATAACAAAGCGCGTGGCGGGTTGAAAAGCGGGAGTTTCAAAGCAGGTGAGACAAAAGATACCGAGCTTGAAAATTTCGGGATAACAAGTGATTCCTTGTTTGAGGACAAACTTAACGTGTAAAAAAATCATACAAGACACAAGAGAGTCATGTCCCTTTTACTATATTGCTATAGATGCCATGGAAAAAACCCCGATCGGCTATATCTCCCGTGTCGAGGCACGACTTAGAGCATAACGCATTGAAAGCAATGTCATAAGTGAGGTAATCTTCACACAACCCATGTAATAATTAAGGGAAAGATACATAGTTGGCTTACGATCGCCACTTCACGAGTACATAAATAAACATCCATCATTGAGTACACTCAAGGTCCGACTCGGAACCAAAATAAAGAAGATACCCCAAATGCTACACAGATCCCGAATCGTCCCAGCTGGGCACCACTCTGATCATCTGGAAAAGACACATAATAACGACCACGTTCCTCGTCGAACTCCACTTGAGCTCGGTTGAATCACCTGCTTTGGCCTCATCGGAACTGCAACTGTTTTGGAAGTATCTGTGAGTCACGGGGACTCAGCAATCTCACACCAGCGAGATCAAGACTATTTAAGCTTATAGGAAGGACAGAGTAGTAAAGTGGAGCTGCAGCAGCGACTAGCATATATGGTGGCTACTTACATAAAGAAGGCGAGAAGAGAAGCAAAAGCGGTCGTGAAACTAGTAGTGATCAAGAAGTGATCTGAACTACTTCGTCGGACATAACTCCAACACCGTGTTCACTTCCGGACTCCGCCGAGAAGAGACCATCACAGTTACACCTTGATTGATGTGTATTTTATTTGAGGTCAACTTTGGGTTTTCTACAACGGACATTAACAAATTCCCATCGCCTCATAACATGAGCACGGCTTTGAAAGATATTACCTGCGGGGTGTCCCAACAGCCCATTATAAGCTCTCACGGTCAGCGAAGGATATTCCTTCTACTGGGAAGACCGATCAATCTCGGAATCCCGGACTACAAGACATTTCGACGACAATAAAACAAGACCAGCAAAGCCGCCCGAATGTGCCGACAAATCCCGATAGGAGCTGCACATATCTCGTTCTCGGGCACACCGGATGAGCAGAGCGTCGGGTTGGCATAAACCTTGGTTGCCCAAATGGTCCGCGGACATCGCTCAAGTTGGACCAGCAATCGAAGGAGAACTGGCCGGGGTTAAAATAAAGATGACCCTCGGGCTCGCGAAAACCGGGGAAAAGGCTTAGGTGGCAAATGGTAAAACCAAAGTTGGGCCTTCTTTGGGCGAGTCTTATTCAAAGCGAACTGTCAAGGGGTCCCATAAATCACCCAACCGTGTAAGAGCATAAAATCAAGGAACATAACACGGTATGGCGGAAACTAGGGTGGCAAGAGTGGAACAAAACACACGGGCATAAGGCGAGCCTTCCACCCTTTACCAAGTATATAGATGTATTAATTATAGCAGATATATATTGTGATATCCCCAACAAGTAAACATGTTCCAACAAGGAACAACATCTCCATGTTCAACAAGGAACAAACTTCACTTCACTGCAACTAGCGCTATAAGAGAGGCTGAGCAAAGCGGTAACATAGCCAATCAGCGGTTTGCTAGGAAAGGATGGTTAGGGGCTGACATGGCAATATGGGTGGCATGATATAGCAAGTGGTAGGCATCGCAGCATAGGCATAGCAAAAGAAGCGAGCAACTAGCATAGCAAAGATAGAAGTGATTTCGAGGTATGGTCATCTTGCGCAATGTTCTCGAGTTGTCGAAAGCTTGATCCTCGAAAGCGTTCTCAACAGGCTCCTCGTTCACGTACTCGTCTCCGACTCTACCCAAAGCAACAACACAAACAAAGGAACCACAATAAATCACGGTGCAATGCACAATCAACATGATGCAAAACATGACATGATATGCATGATGAGATATGCAATGCTTATATGCGCTCCGGAAGGTAAATGATGAACCAGGCATCAACTTGGCAAACCAAGCATGCCACTGGAAAGATGAGATGATTTCGGTTGAAATCGATATAAAGATCACGGAATCGGATGCACGGTTTGCAAATGGCAAGCAAAACAAGAATGGCGCAAATCTGCCATTAACAGCATGATGCCACTTAGCAAGCAACAATTAATTAAGCTACTGCACCCAAACGTATCAACAAAGCACATGGCAGTGATCTACACATGATGCTCGACAAAAGATGAGCACTGAGCTACGGCTAGTTCACATCATAACATGTTCAAACAAGCATGGCAAAAGTGCACATAATAATCAGGCTGGACATGGCAAAAACAGCATCAGGTTGCAATGTTCAGAGCAGCAAAACTACATGCTACAGGAACTTAAAATAGCAAAACATGGCATGGCATGAATCTACTCAAAGCCTAGAACAAAAGTCCCTTACTGACCATAAGCCAAAAAGGACTAGAAAATATAGTAACACCCATGTCAATATTGAAAGTCTTGTTAACAGATTCAGCAACATGACATGTCAAAAACTGATAACGAGATGGCATGTTTACAAGCTCAATGCACTCACTACAGAGCCTCAAATGATAAACTAAGCATACATACATCAAGAAGACATGACATAGAAGACATACATGGCAAGAACAATAACATAGCATATATGGATCAACCACAACAAGCTAGGCAAAATTGAATAACATGTATACAATCTGCCAGGAAACATTTGATAGCAAAAGTAGAGCTCGATTGACTCAAGCTATGGCATCCATAATTGCAAACAAAGGCATGGATGGATAGAGCAAGACATGCTTTACAAAACACCCTTACTGAAGTATCTCAAAATATGCATAGATCTCTTGGTATCATCAAGTAAACATGGCATCAAAATCAGCTAAAACAGGGCTGAAATCAGCAACATTAGGACACCTACTTTGCATGCTTGTGCTAGTCACCACATAGATCACAAAAATACATGGCATATACCCCTGGAAAGATGGCATGGCATTTTACAAAACACATGTAGGACTCAAATTCATAGGGTGCACACATTAATCATGGCAAAAATAACAAAAGTGCAAGTCTGATAAAAATCAGAAACTAACAGCACATAGCACTCTTCAACAGCATTTCGGGCATCAAGATGAGCTCAAATGAAAATGATGCAATGGAATGAAATGATCTACTCTTGAGGCGAACATTTTGACATATTATCTGTGAAAAATGGATCTCGGATGCGAAGATATAGCATGTTGAAAATTGCACAAAATAACATTAGATGCAAAAAACTTAGAAAAATAGGAGGAGAGAGAGAGGTCAGCTGGGCTCGGATCGAGGCGGATCGGGCCCGCATGTGGCCAGGCAGATCAGCCCGGAGAGATCGGCGGAGGAGGGCCTTGGCCGGCGGAATGTGGCGAGGTGCCGGAGTGAGCGGCCGGCGGCCGGCAGAAGGCCAGAGGTGAGGCCGAGAGCGTCGAGCCTGGCTGGCAGGCAGGCGGCAGGCAGAGTGAGGGCTGGCCAGCAGCTGCCGGTGTGGTGGCAGCTTGGCAGTGGGCCAGCCAGGCCGGAGAGGCCAGCCCTGAGGCCGTGTGGGCAGTGGCCAGTGCGGCCGGGGGATCTGGGCCCGGCGGAGCCTTGGTGTGTGAGCCCAGGGGGCGTGGGCGTGGAGCCCGTGATTGGGTTGCAGCAGGTGGTGAGGCGGCGGCGTCCGGCTCGCCCGGACGTGTCCGTGTGTGGAGGAAAAAGCTAGGGTTTGGGGTGGGATGATCCGGATTTTGGGGAGGTGCTTAAATAGGCATAGAGGAGCTAGGAGAGTCAAATGAGGTGTAGTTTTCGCCCACGATCGTGATCGAGCAGACGGAGAGCATGGAGGTGACTTAGATGGGTTATTGGGCTGTTTTGAAGGGTGTTGGGCTGCAACTTAAAAGAGGCCTTTTGAGAGTCACGGTTAACCGTTGGAGTACCAAGCGAGCTCAAATGACCGAAACTTGACCGGTGGTCTCGGGTGGTATACCAAGGCCACTAGACAAACCTCGGTCCATTTCGAGAAGGTTTAATACCCTTTACGGAAAAAGCGTAAAAGGGACGCGGGGGAGATAGGAGTGCGGATTGCAAAAGCGGACAGCGGGAAAAATGCTCGGAATCATGAGGCGAACACGTATGCAAATCGATGCACATGATGACATAATATAAAATGCATGACATGGACAAAATGCAAAATGAAGAAAACCCAACCACGGAGGAATATCATATATCAATGCGAAAATGGCAAGAGTTGGAGTTACAAATATGGAAAGTTACTTCGGGGTGTTACAACACTCCACCACTACAAGAGGATCTCGTCCGAGATCTAGGACTGAAAGAACTCGGATATTCGAGCGGAGGTGATCCTCGCGCTCCCGGTAGCTTCTCGGTCGGAATGGTGTGACCACTTCACTTTCAGGAATTTGATTGACTTGTTGCGAGTCTTGCGCTCGGTTTCTTCAAGAATAACAGCAGGGTGCTCATGATAAGAGATCTTCTTGAAGGTCAATCTCTTGAAGTTGATAGTGCGTTCAGGAGTCTTGAAGCACTTGCGAAGCTGTGACACGTGAAACACATCGTGCGTTTGCAAAGTTGGATGGAAGCTCAAGTTGATAGGCGAGATCGCCTCTTTTCCCAATGATCTTGAAAGGACCCACGTATCTAGGGGCAAGCTTCCCTTTGATACGAGCGGCGAGTGCCTTTCATTGGAGAGGCGGAGGTAGACATGGTCTCCGATTTCAAAAGCCACATCACGGTGCTTATCATCATAATAGCTCTTACGGCGCGATTCGCGGCTTTGAATTCTCACGAATGACTTGGCACATTTCTTACATACGTGATCAAGTCATTGCCAAGAAGTTGGCGTTCACTGTCTCGAGACCAATTGAGAGAATCGGCACTTTACGCCATAGAAATTTCGAATGGGGCCTTGCCGAACTTCGCTTGGAAGCTGTTGTTGTAAGAGAACTTCGGCATATGGAAGACAATCTTCCACTTCATACGAAAGAAATGACACAAGCCACGAGCATATCTTCAAGGATTTGATTAACTCGCTCGACTTGGCCACTTGTTTGAGGATGGAAAGCTGTCTTTGAAGCGAATGTTGGTGCCCATGGCCTTACGAAAAGAATCCCAAAACTTGGAGGTAAAGATGCTGCCAGTGCAGAAGAGATCACTTGTGGAATGCCGTGCAAGGAGACAATCTGGAGGTGTATAGCTCGCCAAGCGAGCTGCTGTGATGGATTCTTTGATAGGAAGAAAATGAGCCACTTTAGTAAGCTTGTCAATGACAACGAAGATAGCATCATTTCCACGCTTGGACTTTGGAAAGCCAGATCCGAAGTCCATTTCAATATGATCAAACTTCCATTCAGGAATAGCAAGAGGTTGGAGGAGACCAGCTGGTCTTTGGTGTTACCTTTCACTCTTCTGCGGACATCACACTCATTCACGAATTGAGCAATTTCTCGCTTCATTCGAGTCCACCAATATATTGCTTGAGGTCATGGTACATCTTCGTACTTCGGGATGAATGGATAGAAGCGAATTGTGAGCCTCGTTCATAATGACTTTTCTCGAGATCACCCTTAGGAACCACAATCCGGTCCTCAAAAAAGCAGTGTCTTTGTCATCAACATGGAAGCACTTGTACTTGGAAATGCCCTTGTCGATACCACGTTTCACCTTTTTCACCATGGCATCCAGAAGTTGAGCCTCACGAATCTGATCTTCCAAAGTAGGAGAGACTATGAGGTTGGCAAGAAAGCCTTGAGGAACAACTTGAAGATTCAGCTTGCGGAAAGATTCACGAGATCCGGTGAAAGGGCTTGAGGATTAGGCATTGCGATAAGCTTTCTGCTCAAAGCATCTGCAATGACATTGGCTTTGCGGAGTATACTCAATACTTGGGTTGTACTCTTGAATCATTTCGACCCATCGAGTGCACTGAGGTTGAGGTTGGGCTGAGTGAAGATGTACTTGAGACTCTTGTGATCGGTGAAAATGTCCACTTTCCTTCCCAACAAGAGATGTCTCCACGTAATCAATGCATGGACAACTGCCGCCAACTCAAGATCGTGAGTGGGGTAGTTCTTCTCGTTGGGCTTCAAGCTGGCGAGAGGTATAAGCCACAACTCTCTTCTCTTGCATTAACACAGCACGAGACCTTGAAGAAGCATCACGAGAAAACTTCAAATGGCTTGGATTCATCGGGAGGAGTCGAGCAGGGAGGCTGTGACGAGTTTCTCTTTGAGGGTATTGAAAGCAACGTCACACTCGGGAGACGGACATACTTCACATGCTTACGGAGAAGGTTGGAAAGAGGCTTTGCAATCTTGGAGAAGTTCTCAACGAATCTTGACAATAGCTTGCAAGACCAAGAAAAGCTGCGGAGCTGCTTGACATACGAGGAGGTTCCCAATTCACAATTGCGGACACCTTCTCGGGATCAACAATGATACCCTTAGCGAAGATGATATGACCAAGATAAAGCACTTCATCAAGCCAAAATTCACATTTGGAGAACTTAGCATAGAATTGGTACTCTCGAGCTTGTCTAGCACCAATCGCAAATGTTTGGCATGATCCTTCTTATTCTTGGAAGACCAAAATATCATCAAGATAGACCAAGGCGAATTCATTGGTGTAGGGGTTGAATATGAAGTTCATCATCAGAGAGAATGTTGGAGGAGCATTGCGAGGCGAAAGACATGACGGTATATTCATAAGAACCAAAGCATTACGAATCTTGTCTTGGGAATATCTTGTTCACGAATCTGAATCGATGATACCCCATCTGAAGGTCAAGCTTGGAGAACAACTGTAGCACCTTTGAGTTGCTCGAAAAGCTCATTGATGTTGGGAAGTGGATACTTGTTCTTGATTGTCTTCTTATTCAATGGGCGATGTCGGCGCAAAAGTCGGTCCGTGCCATCCTTCTTCGGACAAAAGAACACCACAACCCCAAGGAGATGAACTCGATGCGATCAAACCAGACGCTCTTGTTCATCGAGCTGCTTCTTCAATTCCTTCAGCTCATCAGGTCCAAGCTTGTATGGGCGCTTGCAAGCGGGTTCGATGCGGGCTCAAGATCGATACTTGAACTCAAGCTGGCGATGAGGAGGCATACCGGAAGCTCTTACGGAAAGACATCTTGGTACTCACAAGCATTTGGAATCGAGAGATGGCATTCAATTCGCCCTTCTCATTGAGAGAAAACAACGAATGGTTTCATCACGGCGGCATAGATGATCACATCATTAGAAGAGTGAGTCAATTGAATTTCCACAGCAGCACAATCAAGCTGAGCTTTGTCTTGATAAAGCCGATCCATTCGAGAATAAGATCAATATCCGAGTCACCAAGAACAATTGGTTTAGAAATCTATAATCGCCCATCTTGATAGAAACATCCGGAACCATGGAGCTTGCATGCATGAATTTACGGAGAAACAACCGATAATGGTTTAGGCAAATCTTGAAAAACCAACTCATGCTTAGATGCAAAAGGTCTTGAAATGAAAGAATGCGATGCACGGTATCAAATAAGACTTTTGCGGGAATATCATTAAGCGGAAGATTACCCATGATCACATCGGAAGAATCCTCTGCTTGAGCTGCATTCATCATATTGACCTTTGCAGACTTGGGATTATGCTTGACCTTTGCATTGCTGGAAGATTTCACGGAGGAGGAGGCGGAAGGCGCCTCTGGTTGAAGCACTTGTTAGCATAGTGACCCTTCTGCGACACTTGTTGCAAGTGACCTCGAGAAGGCGGACGGTGGTAAGGAGCACTTGACCTTGGAGCTTGAGAATTAGACTTGTTACGATAGCTTGGGTTGGGTGGGTGGGAAGATCCACGGCCACTGAGTTCTTCTTTGGTAAGGTGGTGGAGCGGAGGAGGGGCAGGTAAAACTTCTCTGCTTGGCTGCCACTTGAGAGGACGAAGAGGACTGAGCTGCATCCTGATTCTCTTCTTAGAAGCCTCACATTTGAGCTGGGCAGCTTCTTGCTTGAGCCATGTTGTAGAAATCATCATACTTATCTGGCTCAAACAGCACAAGAGGTAATTGCAGATCTTCTCTCGGACCACCTCTGAATTGATAGATCATACTCCTTTCATCAGTCGTCTTGCTTAGCAAAGCAAGCGAGCTTACAGGCTGGATATTGTATTGATAGACAGACATGTTGCCTTGCTTGAGATTGCGGAACTCCTCACGCTTGCTCTCAACAACACTTTTGAATGTGATGAGCTCTGAAATCACGGCGGAACTCATCGAGTAATGACACGACCTCCTCTGGAATCTTTGTATTCTTGGTACCACTCGGCAGCTTGATCCTTGAGTTGAAGCGATGCAAACTTGACAAAGTCCTCGGTCGACATTGCTGATCAAAGTGCTTGCAGATGTCCACTAACCAATCGTCGGCGTCTGTGGCCTCAACACGAAGCGAAAGACTTGGACTGATTAGCGAGGCCCGGTGAGAGTAGCAAAGTGTGGCTGATTGTTGCCTTGACCTTGATTGCCTTGATTGCCTTGATTGCCTTGCCCTGATGCGTTCTTGCAAGAGCTGCAAAATCATCGAGCATTGGCATTGGTGGCTGCCATGATAGCTTGCCGGGCCTCTGGAGGCGGAGGTGGAGGTGGAGGTGGAGGTTTGGTGATCCCCATCATTGCGATCCGGATTGAGAGGCGTTGGCGGAGCCATCTGAAGAGGTGACATCCGTTAGTCCTTTGATAGACAAAATAGATAAGTAGAATCAGCGGATAGAAATTGCAACATATAGTCTTCACAATAAACATTGAACAAGAATGAGCGAATGAATTCAAAGTTAATCATCACCGTCCATTAAGGTGAGAAGCCACTTAGATAAAGATATGGAAACAACATCATCTTAGAAACAAATCGAATATCAACTGAAAACAAAAGATTGGCTTCTAGAATGAGCGGAACAAACACATGATAGAATTTACGCCCAAAGTGTTAGTGGTGGGGCCCCACGGACCTGACGTATAGCGGACGTCACGAATGACTAACAAGGCGTCCCGAATCAGCATAGCCAAGGATTCTTTAAGGCGTCTCGCGACCCTTGTAAATCGACCGTGAATGGGCGGACCACTGAGCGTTGAACCCCAATCTCAAATCATACATCATCGGAAAGAATATCACTGTAAGCTACTAGAATTCCCACCTATAAACTCCGAAACTTTACGGTTATGCAATCTGGTGTTGGGGATCTGAGGGGACACAAAATATATCACCCAAACTAACAATACCTAGATCCATTTGTATCCATCCGTCAACACATAACCAAGAAATCCTCGGAAATCGTGTACCTCGACCTTGAAAAACATCCGTTATACAAGTCATGGCAATACTCCCTTTTCGCCACGATCTTTGGGCTATCGGGGTTATCTCACCAACAACTGCACAAAAGAGATTTCGATGTCGGCAAAACTCAGGTATTCGAGCTGCAGCGATAAAATTGTGGCGACAACACCTCGGAGCTCAACTCCCGGGACACTGCCACAACCCTAAATGTCGGGAGGCACCAAGAACAATGTTCTCGTCACAAAACCATCGGACGATTCCAAGATACCCGTGATCCTAAAAAATTTTTAGTGAAATTTGAGGAGAGAAGAGTCAAAACTCTCGTCGGGATACCTCACCGAGGCGACGAAGGGGTGGGAAGTAAAAGAATCCTACTCTCCGATATATATAATCCTAAGACTCAAAACATTTTCCATTCTAGACTCAACAACGTCGACAAACAATCAAGTAGGGGCTCCTAAGTCGGGAAGGCTCGATTACCAACATAGCGCCCCGATGCGGCTATATCTCCCGTGTCGAGCACGACTTAGAAACATAACGCATTGAAAGCAATGTCATAAGTGAGGTAATCTTCACACAACCCATGTAATAATTAAGGAAAGATACATAGTTGGCTTACGATTCGCCACTTCACACAGTACATAAATAAACATCCATCATTGAGTACACTCAAGGTCCGACTACGGAACCAAAATAAAGAAGATACCCCAAATGCTACAGATCCCGAATCGTCCCAGCTGGGCACCACTCTGATCATCTGGAAAAGACACATAATAACGACCACGTTCCTCGTCGAACTCCACTTGAGCTCGGTTGAATCACCTGCCTGGCCTCATCGGAACACTGCAACTGTTTTGGAAGTATCTGTGAGTCACGGGGACTCAGCAATCTCACACCAGCGAGATCAAGACTATTTAAGCTTATAGGAAGGACAGAGTAGTAAAGTGGAGCTGCAGCAGCGACTAGCATATATGGTGGCTACTACGCATAAAAGAGGCGAGAGAGAGAAGCAAAGCGCGGTCGTGAAACTAGTAGTGATCAAGAAGTGATCTGAACTACTTCGTCGGACATAACTCCAACACCGTGTTCACTTCCGGACTCCGCGAGAAGAGACCATCACGGTTACACCTTGATTGATGTGTATTTTATTTGAGGTCAACTTTGGGTTTTCTACAACGGACATTAACAAATTCCCATCTGCCTCATAACTTGCAGGCACGGCTTTGAAAGATATTACCTGCGGGGTGTCCCAACAAGCCCATTATAAGCTCTCACGGTCAGCGAAGGATATTCCTTCTACGGGAAGACCGATCAATCTCGGAATCCCGGACTACAAGACATTTCGACAGACAATAAAACAAGACCAGCAAAGCCGCCCGAATGTGCCGACAAATCCCGATAGGAGCTGCACATATCTCGTTCTCGGGCACACCGGATGAGCAGAGCGTCGGGTTGGCATAAACCAAGTTGCCAAAGGCGCGGACATCGCTCAAGTTGGACCAGCAATCGAAGGAGAACTGGCGGGGGTTAAAATAAAGATGACCCTCGGGCTCGCGAAAACCAGGGAAAAAGGCTTAGGTGGCAAATGGTAAAACCAAAGTTGGGCCTTCTTTGGGCGAGTCTTATTCAAAGCGAACTGTCAAGGGGTCCCATAAATCACCCAACCGTGTAAGGAGCATAAAATCAAGGAACATAACACGGTATGGCGGAAACTAGGGTGGCAAGAGTGGAACAAAACACCGGGCATAAGGCGAGCCTTCCACCCTTTACCAAGTATATAGATGTATTAATTATAGCAGATATATATTGTGATATCCCCAACAAGTAAACATGTTCCAACAAGGAACAACATCTCCATGTTCAACAAGGAACAAACTTCACTTCACTGCAACTATAGCGCTATAAGAGGCTGAGCAAAGCGGTAACATAGCCAATCAGCGGTTTGCTAGGAAAGGATGGTTAGGGGCTGACATGGCAATATGGGTGGCATGATATAGCAAGTGGTAGGCATCGCAGCATAGGCATAGCAAAAAGCGAGCAACTAGCATAGCAAAGATAGAAGTGATTTGAGGTATGGTCATCTTGCGCAATGTTCTCGAGTTGTCGAAAGCTTGATCCTCGGCGTTCTCAACAGGCTCCTCGTTCACGTACTCGTCTCCGACTCTACCCAAAGCAACAACACAAACAAAGGAACCACAATAAATCACGGTGCAATGCACAATCAACATGATGCAAAACATGACATGATATGCATGATGTGATATGCAATGCTTATATGCGCTCCGGAAGGTAAATGATGAACCAGGCATCAACTTGGCAAACCAAGCATGCCACTGGAAAGATGAGATGATTTCGGTTGAAATCGATATAAAGATCACGGAATCGGATGCACGGTTTGCAAATGGCAAGCAAAACAAGAATGGCGCAAATCTGCCATTAACAGCATGATGCCACTTAGCAAGCAACAATTAATTAAGCTACTGCACCCAAACGTATCAACAAAGCACATGGCAGTGATCTACACATGATGCTCGACAAAAGATGAGCACTGAGCTACGGCTAGTTCACATCATAACATGTTCAAACAAGCATGGCAAAAGTGCACATAATAATCAGGCTGGACATGGCAAAAACAGCATCAGGTTGCAATGTTCAGAGCAGCAAAACTACATGCTACAGGAACTTAAAATAGCAAAACATGGCATGGCATGAATCTACTCAAAGCCTAGAACAAAAGTCCCTTACTGACCATAAGCCAAAAAGGACTAGAAAATATAGTAACACCCATGTCAATATTGAAAGTCTTGTTAACAGATTCAGCAACATGACATGTCAAAAACTGATAACGAGATGGCATGTTTACAAGCTCAATGCACTCACTACAGAGCCTCAAATGATAAACTAAGCATACATACATCAAGAAGACATGACATAGAAGACATACATGGCAAGAACAATAACATAGCATATATGGATCAACCACAACAAGCTAGGCAAAATTGAATAACATGTATACAATCTGCCAGGAAACATTTGATAGCAAAAGTAGAGCTCGATTGACTCAAGCTATGGCATCCATAATTGCAAACAAAGGCATGGATGGATAGAGCAAGACATGCTTTACAAAACACCCTTACTGAAGTATCTCAAAATATGCATAGATCTCTTGGTATCATCAAGTAAACATGGCATCAAAATCAGCTAAAACAGGGCTGAAATCAGCAACATCAGGACACCTACTTTGCATGCTTGTGCTAGTCACCACATAGATCACAAAAATACATGGCATATACCCCTGGAAAGATGGCATGGCATTTTACAAAACACATGTAGGACTCAAATTCATAGGGTGCACACAATAATCATGGCAAAAATAACAAAAGTGCAAGTCTGATAAAAATCAGAAACTAACAGCACATAGCACTCTTCCAACAGCATTTCGGGCATCAAGATGAGCTCAAATGAAAATGATGCAATGGAATGAAATGATCTACTCTTGAGGCGAACATTTTGACATATTATGTGAAAAATGGATCTCGGATGCGAAGATATAGCATGTTGAAAATTGCACAAAATAACATTAGATGCTAATAACTTAGAGAAAAAATAGAGAGGAGAGAGGTCAGCGGGAGCTCGGCCGAGGCGGATCGGATCGATCAGGCGGATCAGGCTCAGGAGGGAGGAGCAGGCGCGGCGAGGGACGGCGGAGCCTTGGAGGAGGTGGCCAGAGAGGCCGAGCCTGAGCCCGAGCCAGAGGTGGCGGCTTGTGGCCCGGGAGGTGGCCAGGAGGCAGTGAGGCAGGCAGGCAGTGGCAGGCTGGCAGTGGCGCCGGCGGCGTGTGCAGCAGCCTTGGCAGTGGCTGTGGGCAGGCAGGGCAGGCCAGTGTGAGGAGGAGTGCAGCCTGTGGCAGCCCAGGCCGTGTGGCAGCCGGGCCAGCGTGGGCGGCCTGGCCAGGTGGAGGAAGGCGAAGGTGGGGTGGCGGAGGCGTGGCGTGGCAGCCTGTTGATTAGCTGTGGCGGCGTGGCGTGTCCGGCGCCAGGCGGACACGTCCGTGTGGAGAGAAGAAGAGCTAGGGTTTGGGGTGGAATGATCCGGATTTTGGGGAGGTGCTTAAATAGGCATAGAGGAGCTAGGAGAGTCAAATGAGGTGTAGTTTTCGCCCACGATCGTGATCGAGCAGACGGAGAGCATGGAGGTGACTTAGATGGGTTATTGGGCTGTTTTGAAGGGTGTTGGGCTGCAACAAAAAGGCCTTTGAGAGAGTGCGGTTAACCGTTGGAGTACCAAGCGAGCTCAAATGACCGAAACTTGACCGGTGGTCTCGGGTGGTATACCAAGGCCACTAGACAAACCTCGGTCCATTTCGAGAAGGTTTAATACCCTTTACGGAAAAAGCGTAAAAGGGACGCCGGGGAGATAGGAGTGCGGATTGCAAAAGCGGACAACGGGAAAAATGCTCGGAATCATGAGGCGAACACGTATGCAAATCGATGCACATGATGACATAATATAAAATGCATGACATGGACAAAATGCAAAATGAAGAAAACCCAACCACGGAGGAATATCATATATCAATGCGAAAATGGCAAGAGTTGGAGTTACAAATATGGAAAGTTACTTAGGGGTGTTACA
>JAHIAM010015996.1:0-14523 GCA_021605205.1 Aegilops longissima
GCTCCCACATGTTCCGATGATCTCATCGGATGAACCACGATGTCAAGGACCCAATCGATCCCGTATACAATTCCCTTTGTCTAGCGGCATTGTACTTGCGAGATTCGATCGTCGGTATCCGATACCTTGTTCAATCTCGTTACCGGCAAGTCTCTTTACTCGTTCCGTAACAAATCATCCGTGATCAACCTCTTGGTCACATTGTGCACATTATGATGATGTCCTACGAGTGGGCGAGAGATACCTCTCCGTTTACGGGTGACAAATCGATCTCGATTAGTGCCAATCCAGAGACACTTTCGGAGATACCTATAGTGCACCTTTATAGCCACCCGATTCGTTGTGACGTTTGGTACACCAAAGCACTCTTACGGTATCCGGGGTTGCACAATCTCATGGTCTAGAAATGATACTTGACATTAGAAAAGCATTAGCATACGAACTACGATCTTTGTGCTAGGATTAGGATTGGATCTTGTCCATCGCATCATTACGCTAATGATGTGATCCCGTTATCAACGACATCCAATGTCCATGGTCGGAAGCTGTAACCATCTATTGATCAACGAGCTAGTCAACTAGAGGCTTACTAGGGACATGGTGTTGTCTATGTATCCACATGTATCTGAGTTTCCTATCAATACAATTACAGCATGGATAATAAGCGATTATCATGAACAAGGAAATATAATAATAACAACTAATTTATTATTGCCTCTAGAGCATATTTCCAACAGTCTCCCACTTGCACTAGAGTCAATAATCTAGTTCACATCGCCATGTGATTAACACTCACAGGTCACATCGCCATGTGACCAACACCCAAGTTTACTAGTGTCACTAAACTAGTTCACATCATCATGTGATTAAGACTCAATGAGTTACGGGGTTTGATCATGTTTTGCTTGTGAGAGAGGTTTTAGTCAGCAGTGCGCAACATTCAGATCCGTATGTACTTCATAAATCTCTATGTCATATTGTAAATCTGCTTCCACGCTCCACTTGGAGCTATTCCAAATAGTTGCTCCACTATCGTATCCGGTTTGCTACTCGAGTCACTTTCGGATAGGTGTTAAAGCTTCATCGGCGTAACCCTTCGGCGAACTCTTTATCACCTCCATAATCGAGAAACATGTCATATTTACTCCAAGGACAATTTTGACGCTGTCAATGATCCATTCTGGATCACTCTTGTACCTTGCGGACTCATGGCAAGGCACACTTCGATGCGGTACGATATAGCATACTCTGAGCCTATATACGAAGCATAGTGGGGCGACCTTGTCCTTTCTCTCTCTTCTCGTGGTGAGCTTTAACTCTTAACTTCATACCTTATAACTCAGGCAAGAACTCCTTCTTTGGTGATCTATCTTGAACACCTTCAAGATCATGTCAAAGTATGTGCTCATTTGAAAGTACCATTTAGCGGTTTTATCTATCCTCATAGATCTTGATGCTCAATGTTCAAGCAGCTTAATTCAGGTTTTCTATTGAAAAACACTTTTCAAATAACCCTATATGCTTTCGAAATTCTACATCATTTCTAATCAACAATATGTCAACAACATATACTTATCAGAAATTCTATAGTGCTCCCTCACTTCTTTGGAAATACAAGTTTCTCATAAACTTTGTATAAACCCAAAATCTTTGATCATCTCATCAAAGCGTACATTCCAACTCGAGATGCTTACTCCAGGTCCTTAGAAGGATTCTTTGGAGCTTTGCATACTTGTTAGCGTCTTCGAGTTGTCAAAACCTTCTAGTTGTATTACATACAACCTTTCCTCAAGAAAATCGTCGAGAAACAATGTTTTTGACATCCTATCGCAAGATTTCATAAATAATGCAGTAACTGCTAATTCAATTCAACAGACTCTTAGCATCGCTCTGAATGAGAAAGTCTCATCATGATCAACTCCTTGAACTTGTGGAAAACATCTTAGCGACAAGTCGAGCTTTCTTAATGGTGACACTTTACCATCATTGTCCGTCTTCATTTAAAATCCATCTTTACCCGCGACCTTCGACCATCAAGTATTTCTTCCAAGTCATGGATCCTCTCTCGGATTTTATGGCCTCGAGCCATTCGTGAATCCGGGCCCACCATTCTTCTCCATAGCTCATAGGGTTCATTGTTGTCTAGCAACATGACCTCCAAAACAGGATTACCGTACCACTCGGCGATCAAGCGTCGTCCTTAGATCTCTGAGACCGGTAGTGACTTGATCCAAGTTTCATGATCACTATCATAAGCTTCTACTTCAATTGGTGTAGGTGCACGAGGACAACTTCACGTTACTGTTACTAGTTGAAGTGATGGTTCATAACCTCATCAAGTCTCCACCATCCTCCCACTCAATTCTTCCGGAAGAAACTTTTCCTCGAGAAAGGACCCGTTCTAGAAACAATTACTTTGCTTCGGATCTGAGATAGGAGTATACCCAACTGGTTTTGGGTGTCCTATGAAGATGCATTTATCCGCTTTGGGTTCGGAGCTTATCCATCCACAAACTTTTCACACTGCGTCGCAGCCCCAAACTTTTGAAAGCGACAACTTAGAGTTTCTCCAAACCATAGTTCAAGCGGTGTCGTCTCATGAATTACGGTAATTGCCCTATTATAGTGAGTGCGGTTGTCTCTAATGCCTAACCGTGAGCGATGAGTAGTGGTCGATTCGATAAGACATCATGAAGTGCGCACCATATTCAATAGGGTGCAAGCTATGATGTTCGGACACCACCATCACACTATGGTGTTCGAGGCGGTATTCATTGTGAAACAATTTCCACAGTGTCTTAATTGCGTGCCCAAAGCTCATAACTTCAGGATACTCGTCTCTATGATCATATCATAGACATTTTATCCTCTTGTCACAATGATCTTTAACTTCACTCTGAAATTACTTGAACCATTCAATAATTCAGACTTTGTGTTTCATCAAGTAAATATACTCAACATCTACTCGAATCATCTGTGAAGTGAGAACATACGATATTCCTTGCATGCCTCGGCACTCATTGGACTGCACACATCAAAATGTGTTACTTCCAACAGGTTGCTACCTTGTTCCATCTTCTTTGACAGAGGCTTTTAGGTCATCTTGCCCATGTGGTATGATTTGCATATCTCAAGTGATTCAAAATCAAGTGAGTCCAAGCGATCCATCGCATGGAGTTTCTTCATGCGTATACACCAATAGACATGGTTTGCATGTCTCAAACTTTTCAAAAGCAGAGTGGTCAAAGATCCATCAACATGGAGCTTCTTCATGTTTTATACCAATATGACTTACATGGCGGTGCCACAAGTGCGTGGTACTATCATTACTATCTTATATCTTTTGGCATGAAAATGTGTATCACTACGATCGAGATTCAATAAACCATTCCTTTTAGGTGCTAGACCATTGAAGGTATTATTCAAATTAACGAGTAACCATTATTCTCCTTAAATGAATAACCGTATTACGTGAGACATAATCCAATCATGTCTATGCTCAGCATAAACACCAAATAGCAATTATTTAGGTTTAACACCAATCTCGATGGTAGAGGGGCGTCGCGATGCTTGATCATATCATCCTTGGAAACACTTCCTTTACGTATCATCGACTCACCTTTAGCTAGTCTCCGTTTATTCCGTAGCTTTTGTTTGAGTTACCAACACTTAGCAACCGGAACGGTATCTAATACCACAGGTGCTACTAGGAGTACTAGTAAAGTACACATTAACATAATGTATATCAATATACTTCTATCGACCTTGCCAGCCTTCTTATCTACCAAGTATCTAGGGTAATTCTGCTCGATGGTTGTTCCCTTATTACAGAAGCACTTAGTCTCGGGTTTGGGTTCAACCTTGGGTTTCTTCTTGGAGCGACAACGGATTTGCCGTTTCATGAAGTGTCCCTTCTTGCCCTTGCCCTTCTTGAAACTAGTGGTTTCACCAACCATCAACAATTGATGCTCCTTCTTGATTTCTACTTTCGCGGTGTCAAACATGATTGAATAGCTCAAGGATCATCATATCTATCACGACATGTTATAGTTCATCCGAAGCTCTAGCAGCTTGGTGGGAATGACTTTGGAGAAACATCACTATCTCATGGAAGATCAACTCCCACTCAATTCAAGTGATTGTTGCACTCGAGACAATCGGAGCACAAGCTCAACGATTGAGCTTTTCTCCCTTAGTTTGCAGGCTAAGAAAATGCATGGGAGTCTTATACCTCTTGGCGTGAGCATGACACGAAATCCCAATTCAGCCCTCGAAACATCTCATATGTTCGAGATGTTTGAAAAACATCTTTGGTGCCTCAACTCTAAACCGTTCAAGCCCGAACTATCCGTAGTTATCAAAACGTGTATGTCCGATGTTACGTAACATCCACAAGCGATGTTTGGGGTTCAGCACCAAGGCGGTGCATTAAGGACATAAGCTTTCTACTGTCAGCATAATCGCTCTTGTCAACTTTCAACTATATTTTTCTAGGAACATATCTAAGCAGTGGAACTAAAGCGCGAGCTTACGACATAATTTGCAAAGATCTTTTGACTATGTTCAGGGATAATTAAGTTCATCTCATGAACTCCCACTTAGATAGACATCCCTCTAGTCATCTAAGTGATTACATGATCGATCAACTAGGCGTGTCCGATCATCACGTGAGACGGACTAGTCATCATCGATAAACATCTTCATGTTGATCATTATCTACTATCGACTCATGCTTTCGACCTTTACGTCTCTTGTGCTCGAGGCCATGTGCAGTATATGCTAGGCTCGTCAAGTTAACCTAAGTGTTACTGCGTGTGTAAATCTGGCTTACACCCGTTGTATGTGAGCAAGAATCTATCACACCCGATCATCACGTGGTGCTTGAAGCAGCGAACTTTAGGGCGGTGCATAGTTAGGAGAACACTTTCTTGAAATTGTTGTGAGGATCATCTTATTTACTACCGTCGTTCTAAGTAAACAAGATGCATAAACATAATAAACATCACATGCAATTATATAGTAGTGACATGATATGCCAATATCATATAGCTCCTTTGTTCTCCATCTTGGGGCTCCATGATCATCTTGTCACCGGCATGACACCATGATCTCCATCATCGTGTCTTCATGAAGTTGTCACCAATGACTACTTCTACTTCTATAGCTAGCGTTTAGCAATAAAGTAAAGTAATTTACATGGCGTTCTTCAATGACCGGTCATACAAAAATAAAGACAACTCCTATGGCTCCTGCGGTTGTCATACTCATCGACATGCAAAGTCGTGATTCCTATTACAAGAACATGATCTCATACATCACATATATCATTCATCATTCATCACAACTTTGGCCATATCATATCACAAAACTTACTTGCCAAAACAAGTTAGGCGTCCTCTAATTGTTGTTGCAAGTTTCTAAATGCTGCAATAGGGTTCTAGCAAAGCGTTTTCTTACCTACGTGAAAGCCTGGCGTGATTTGTCAACTTCTATTTACCCTTCATAAGGACCCTTTTCGCCAGAATCTGCTCCAACTAAAGTGGGAGAGCGGACACCCGCTAGCCACCTTATGCAACTGGTGCATGTCGGACGGTGGAACCAGTCTCACGTAAGCGTCGTGTAAGGTCGGTCGGGCGCTTCATCCCACAATACCGTTGAAGCAAGATAAGACTAGTAGTGGCAAGAAAGTTGACAATCTCGCCCACAACAAATTGTGTTCTACTCGTGCAATAGAGAACTGCTGCGTAGACCTAGCTCATGATGCCCTTGTTGGGAGCGTTGCGAGAAAATTAAAATTTTTCCTACGGTTTCACCAAGATCCATCTGAGTTCATCTAAGCAGCGAGTCATGGAGAGTGATTGCATCTACATACCACTTGTAGATCGCGTGCGAAGCGTTCAATGGAGCAGGGGATGATGGAGTCGTACTGCGTAGTGATTCAGATCACCGATGACCTAGTGCGAGCGGACAGCACCTCCGCGTTCAACACGTCTGGAGGCGGATGGCGTCTCCTCCTTGTTGATCAGCAAGGGAAGGAGTGGTTGATGATGATCGGCAGCACAGCGTGGTGTGGATCAGCGAGAACTCCGCGGGGGCTTAGCTAAGCAACTTCTGGGGAGGAGGAGGTGTAGCGAGAGAGGGGGCGCCAAGGGCTTTGGGTGCAGCTGCCTCCCTCCCTCCTTTATATAGGTGCAAGAGAGAGGGGGCGCAGCCTTGCCTTCCTCCAAGTAAGGGAGTGCGGTCGAGAGGGAGTCCATCCTCCCCAAGGCACCTCAGTGCCTTCCCTTTAGGACTCTCCTCCCCAAGTCTCCTTGGCGCATGGGCCTCTTGGGGCTGGTGCCCTTGGCCCATAGGCCAAGCGCCCCCTTCAGCCCATGTGGCCCCAGGCAGTGGACCCCGGTGGACCCCGGACCCCTTCGGCACTCCGGTACAATACCGATAAAGTCGAAACTTTTCCAGCGACCAAAATAAGACTTCCATATATAAATCTTTACCTCCGGACCATTCCGAACTCCTCGTGACGTCGGGATCTCATCAGGACTTGAACAACATTCGGTTTGCTGCATACTCATATTCATACAACCCTAAGCGTCACAGAAACTTAAGTGTGTAGACCCTACGGGTTGGGGAGACATCTGAGACATGGCCAAGGGCGTTCTCCGGTCAATAACCAACAGCGGGATCTGGATACCCATGTTGGCTCCCATGTTCCCGATGATCTCATCGGATGAACCACGATGTCAAGGACTCAATCGATCCGTATACAATTCCCTTTGTCTAGCGGCATTGTACTTGCGAGATTCGATCGTCGGTATCCCAATACCTTGTTCAATCTACGTTACAAGCAAGTCTCTTTACTCGTTCCGTAACACATCATCCGTGATCAACCTCTTGGTCACATTGTGCACATTATGATGATGTCCTACCGAGTGGGCCCAGAGATACCTCTCCGTTTACCGAGTGACAAATCCGATCTCGATTCGTTGCCAACCCAGCAGACACTTTCGGAGATACTGTAGTGCACCTTTATAGCCACCCGATTCACGTTGTGGCGTTTGGTACACCCAAAGCATTCCCTACGGTGTCAGGAGTTGCACAATCTCATGGTCTAAAAAATGATACTTGACATTAGAAAAGCATTAGCATATGAACTCGATCTTTGTGCTGGGCTTAGGATTGAGTCTTGTCCATCACATCATTACGCTAATGATGTGATCCCGTTATCAACGACATCAATGTCCATGGTCAGAAGCTGTAACCATCTATTGATCAACGAGCTAGTCAACTAGAGGCTTACTAGGGACATGGTGTTGTCTATGTATCCACACATGTATCTGAGTTTCCTATCAATACAATTATAGCATGGATAATAAGCGATTATCATGAACAAGGAAATATAATAACTAATTTATTATTGCCTCTAGGCATATTTCCAACAACCCCTGTTATTCTGCGGCTGACGGCGGTAGCCGAACCGATGAACCCTCATACTCCTCTCGCGTGGGCATCACTCGTCTTCACTCGCATCGTCCCTTCCTAGGCCTGCGCCGTGCGTCCACCGCTGTGGTGCTCTCGGGCGGTGTGGTCAATGTGGTGACGACCGAATTCCATCGGTAGAATCTGTACATGGAGAGGCGTGCATTGGGTCCACGCAGCCGCAAGAAGTGCCTCCATTATTCTGCGGAAAATAATTATTCCTCACACGGCGGGACCCACGGACGAGACCACCGTATTTAGTGAAAAATCGTTCCCCTGCTTGTCGACTTGGACTCACGGAAGTGCCTCCTTATTACGCACAAAAGTTGAATACCCCCACTTTAGTGGGACCCACCTTGGTGCGAGGCAGACTTGTGGGCCTACTAAGTTGGCAGGGGCGGAGGGCTTTGTCAACTTAGTCAATACTCACGATTCTAGCTCCGGTGACCGTCGATGTCCATCCAGCGCCGTGAGTGCTTCTTCAACCTCGATCTTCTTGCTCCGGCCGCCCAAAGCGGCGCCGATGCGTGCCGCATGCTCACGCCTCCCGTGGCGGATGTCTTGCCGGAGGCCTCACCGCCCTACTACTCCCCTTGCTGGCGAGGCCTGCGGCAGGCAGCCTCACACACAGCCGAACCGGTGAACCCTCGTACTCCTCTCGGCGCGGGCTTCCTTGCGCGTCTTTCCCAGCTCCACAGCCGTCCCCTTCCTGGGCCTCGCTCTCATCCACCTGCCCAGGTGCTCTCGTGGCGTGGTCAGAGAGCGACTTCTATCGGACGTGGACTGTATGTGGAGAGGCTGACAGGTGGGTCCACGGCTGCGACAAGGAAGTGCCTCCTTATTCTGCGGAAAATAATTATTCCTCCACGGCGGCGGGGACCCACGGGACGACCACCGTATTTACGTGAAAAAAAATTCCCCCGACTTGGGACCCAACAGCTACACCTTCGCGCAGGAAGTGCGTCCGGGCAAAAAAACCCAAAATGATTAGCCCCATTGCTGGGACCCTGGCTACATCTTCGCGAGCAAGGAAGTGCGGCGGTCGGGACCCACCTGGTGAGCGTCGTGGCGTTGTCATTCGGTGTGACGTATGCTTACATCTGGTCGTTGTAGAGCGCGCGTGTAGCGTAGTAAGCGCGTGCGTATCCGCGTCGATTACACGGCGAGTGCAAAAAGAAAATCTGACCCGCGTATGTACATCGAGGCAGGGTCTCGGCACCTACTCGGCGCATACGTACATGGCTGGGTCGAGACGGAGAAACAGTGTCGTCGCCGTGTTTATGGGGAGCAGCGGAATGCGTCGTGTTCGCCGGGAGCAGCAGGCAGCGTGGAGTCAACGGCTGGGTCGGAGCGGAATGCGTGGTCGTGTTCGCCGGGAAGGCTTGGGCGGAACAGGCGATGGAAGCGAGGCCTGGCGTCTTGCTGGCGAGAAGCGGCCTTGTGTTGACCGGCCACGTTGAAAGCAGGATCCTGTTCGCCGGGAGAGATGGCGTTGCAAAATGGAGAAGCGGACCTCCTCACGGTCGAAGCGAGGTCTGTTGATCGGGAGGGTGTGGCGTACCACAAAAGCGGAGAAGCGGACCTCCCTACGGTCGAAGCAGAGTCTGTTGATCGGGAGGGGTGTGGCGTTATCGAGTGTCAAAACCGGCGGATCTCGGGTAGGGGTCCCGAACTGTGCGTCTAGGCGGATGGTAACAGGAGACAAGGGACACGATGTTTACCAGGTTGGGCCCTCTTGATGGAGGTAAAACCCTCGTCCTGCTTGATTGATATTGATATTGTGGATGTTTACAAGAGTGGATCTACCACGAGATCAAGGAGCTAAACCCTAGAAGCTAGCCTATGGTATGATTGTAGGGTTGTTGTGATTGTTGTCCTCGGACTAAAGCCATCTGGTTTATATAGACACGGAGAGGGCTAGGGTTACATAAGTCGGTTACAATGGTAGGAGATCTACATATCCGTGTCTAAGCTTGCCTTCCACGAAGGAAGTCCCATCCGGACATGGAAGTCTTCAATCTTCTATCTTCGTAGTCTTGGAGTCGTCGATGATGAAGTCCGGCAAATGATAGTCCGGTGATGATGGTAGTCGGCTATCCGGACACCCTAATCGAGGACTCCTCGGTAGCCCTGAACGGCTTCAATGGCGATAAGTCCGGCGTGTATATTGCTTGGCATTGCAAGCGGGTTCCTCCTCAAATGATAGAAGATTGGAACACCGAGGATGTGTCGGCTCTGCAAAATAAATTCCACATTCCACGTAGAGAATAATAATATATACACAAGCTCAATCTCTGGCGTTTTCCGTGGCATGGCGTCACACCACTACCAAGTCATTACTCGAATTGTTTTCTACTTTACCACCGGTAGCATTTAGAAGCGGTTTCCTTAACGCGTCTTGTCGAGCGGTCGTGTTTCCCTTAATCCGGTTCTCATCAATGGCTGGGTAACCCAACGCGTCATTGATGGTGGCGCTTGGAGATAGCGAGTTTTAACGGGCGGTGGGGGGCGTGAATTTCGCCCGCCCATATAAGGGATAAGTTCACCTTCTCACCTCGCCTTCTTCCTCCTTTGCTTATCCATCTCCGCGCTTTCGAGCTCCAGCGCAATCGCGATCTCGTCTCAACCTTCTCCGACCATATGCGGCGGGAGGCAAATGGTTGGCCTCCACCGTTAAGGAGGACAAATCGTAAACTAGAGCGGCGCGGATACCTTCCAGCGCATCGCGCATGCTGCCGACGAGGCAGCTCATCCCACCCGGCCCCATGAGAGGTGTCTTTCTTTCCCACTTCCTCTGCGGTGGGCTTTCCACTTCACCCTTTGTCCGGGGCTCATGTTCTACTATGGCCTGGATTTCCATGATCTGGCGCGAACTTCATCCTCAACATCTCAGCGTTTATGCGGTTGCGAGGCCTTCCTCTGCATCAGCCCCTTGACTGTGCTCAAGACCTTCAATGTCAAGCGAAGGTAGTGAAGGAGCATTCAAGCGGTCTTGGGCGCCATGTTGGGCAAGATGCCCAGCGTCCTTTAGTTGAAGGGCCTTGTGGAATCCGTCAGAGGGTGGCAATCGGGTGGTTCTACATCACCGAGCAGCGTGAACCCTAAATGGCGGCGGCCCCGAGTTTAGATCTGGTATCCCCGCAGCTCACCTCCTGGAAAGAAGGGCTTCTGTGGGGTAGTTAAACAGGCTGCGGGACTCGAGGCCTGTATCAAGAAGTGGTGAAAAGCTTAGGCTGGTTAACGTGGTCCAAGTCATGCTCGTCCGCGGATACTCCCATGCCAAGGCGGGCATTCAACTGTGGGAGTTTGATCCGGAACAACCGAGCTGAAGAAACTCTTGACACGATGTCTGGCGCGCATGGAAGGTGCTGTTCAAGGGTGCGAAGCCCGACATCATGACGGAAGATCGCGATTTCACTCGCGCCTTGGTGCAGGTAAGTGATTCTACCCCTACGGGACACTTGTTTTCATAGTTTGACTCTATCGGGTTTAATTTCCCTTTTCCTTTGACGGACTGGATGAAGAAGCGGGCAGATTACTGTCGGCTCCTATGCCGAAAAATCCAGTAGGCCGCTCGTCTAAGCGAGGCTCTGGTTCGACACCGACATGGTGCGGAGAAGAAACAGAAGGAGGCCACGGGTGCTCGAAAGAGCTCCGTTTTCAGTGTCCGGCGACTCGGGGGACTCCTCCCGAAAATGAGGAGGAGGAAGGACTCTCTCGGAGGAGGGAGAGAGAGGGAAGGCTTCCCCAGCGGGAGGCGGAGGGTCAGAGGAAAGACTATTCCCGGACAGCTCTGCCAACATCAATGTTGGCGAGGAAGAATAGCCTTCAAGGGCCAGGCCTCGCGAGATCGTAAGTATCCGGATCCTGAATGATTTATAATTTCTTTTGCGTCACATAGTGTCTTCTAAAGCCGCATGCTACATGTAGTCCGGCGGTGATGATCTCCCAGCTTCATCGGCGGTCGTTGGCCGTCGGATGTAGACTCCATCGACCGCCTCCACCCCTCGCTGACCGAAAGCCGAGTGGGATCCCGAGGGACCCACGGGAGGCTCGGGCGCCACAAGCGCCCTCCGGACTTCGGCGGACTCCTAGCGGAACCAGCGGTGGTTCAGTCAACGGTCCCTTGATCGAAGGCAAGACCGTGGCCTGGCTGCTTCCGTCAACCGGGCGCGGGCAATTGTTGGGCGCTGCAGGCGCTTCCTCGAGAAGAACACCGCACTATTATGAGTCGCGGTGATTGAAAAGTGCAGCTTCGCCAAAGTTGGGCTGACGAAGCTGTAATAGCCTTCTATCGAGGCTTTGAGGTAAGTTAAAAATATGCAATGTAATACGCATAGCAGTAGCCCGATGCTCGGTTTGGTATTGGAAAGAAAAGCGGATGAGGATCTAAAAAAGATATCGTAGGGTTGCTAAAAATTATGTCAATATGGGTTGCGATCTTTGACCTCTGCCCTTGCAGCGAGAGTCGTCTTGTAAGCGAGGCTCGGCGGTCGAGCAAAGCTCGGCGCAGGAAGCAGCTCGGGACAAAGAAGGTGATAATACCACTTTGAAATTGTACCTTACAGAAAAGGATTTAGGTTGCGACAAAAATAACAAGGATAACATAGATGCTGCGGGGGCCACAGATGAGGTGGCGGCCTGAAGGAGGCCGTGTCATGACGAGCATAATCTGACCCGCAGGCGGGCGGCGAGAAAAGCAAGAGGCGAGGGTGGCGGTGGTTCAGCAAAGCTCCGGGCTCTCATGGAAAAGCATGAGAGGTTGGGCGTGACTCAAGATCGAGTCCGAGCTTGCCTCGGCTCTCGAAAGTGCCAAAACCGCCAAGGCCGAGGCCCATAAGTCCCTTGGAGATTGAATTGATGAAGAAGATAGCGGCGGGTAAGGCATTTTTCATGCAAAGCAAGCATGTGAATGTAAATTCGTGATACTTACCGGTTCGACTCTCGAGGCGTTTGCGAGATCTGCCTGCTGGCGTGTCGATGCCGCCGCATTCTCGAGCGAGGAGGGAGCTCAGCGGAGAAGGTCTTCGGTCTCGATATCTTTGAGGCCGGCCATCGATGCCCCTAGCGACCGGTGAAGCAGCTGGTCAAGCTTCTAAAGGTGGCGAGCAGGCCATGAAGGAGCTCATAGTCCGGTTGTGGCCGGAGAGCCATGCCAGGAGCTACCGGCCTCGTCTCGATGGCTGGTGGATCGTGCCCTGGGTGGAGGCTATCAAAGCTCGCCTGTATTGAAGGTGCTCGTCGGGCCCTTGCCAGCGCAAAGGTGCATGGGGCAAGCTGGATGCGGGCTAATCAGCGCAGCGCCACCAGCGGGCAAGAGCATCGTCGCCCGAACTTTACTATAAGGCTGTCTGAAGGGTGCCATAAGATTGCGGATGAGTGCCCCGAGGATGTAATTATTGAGTGAATTAGCAATGTGTTATCCTGCGCTGAAAACTTTGTTCATATCGCTAAGCAATGCTTGTTTAATTTAAAATATTACCTTACATGCGGCCGTTTATTAAATCGAGAGATGGCAAGTCGTCGGCTTCAGCCCCCATGCCACAGTCTTTGGGGTGTTGGGATAAACTTGAGCACTCTTGTTCCCATTTTGGGTCCACCTAGGGGCGCTCAACACAGCGAACAAAGGCAACCGGACTTATAGTGCTTGAACACTCTCCTTAGCCATAGAATTCTATAATTTTAAATTTGTGAAGCCCCTAGTATTCGGAAGACCGAATTGGGGCGCTATCACGCCTTCATCGGACATAATCCGAACTTCGCTCGAGCGGCGTGGGTCTTTAAGGACCGAAAGGACCTCTCGAACAGCGACCAGTCTCTCGCCTTATCTGCCGGTCAGTTTAGCTTTCTCCTAGGCGTTAACCCGGCTCAAGCAGGCGCAATGCGATGGTTCTCCCGTCTACCTTAGCCGATAGAGCGGGCGTAAGGTGCGAACATGGGAGCAGGCAAACCCAACTATTGACCCAAGGCAGGATTGGAGCTGATTCATATAATGCTATAAGTTGAGGTGCCGCACTTGTGAAAGTGTCTGGACTTTAGCACACCATAAAGCGGAGGACATAAGCCCTGGTGTGTTTGGTCGTGCCAAGATGCAGGTGCAACAAGTTGTAAATGAACATATATATATATATATATATATAAAATAATGCAATTAAAGGCAAAAGTGCTGCATTTTATTCAAGAAGATATGCTATCGGTCTTGGAATGATACAAATAGTGCGGAAAGCAAGGTTGGGCGAATAAGGCGTCTCCCTCGGGGTAGGCCGAAGTGTTGTATTAACAAATTTAATGCTCGTGATGGAGACCACGAGTGTTAAATCGGCCTTTGTCCTTCCCTGGCTGTTGTATCATGAGTTGGCGGGTTCGCCGCGGACTGAGTTCTATATAAAAAGAAAAAATAAAACAAAAAAAGCGAACACTTGGGAGCCCTGGTGTGGTCGAACCGCACTCTGGAGTCTGTTGTGGTTGTGCCCTTCCCCTATGCCCATGGTATCTCCGGCGTAATTATGTCTGTGGAGAGTTTGTCTTGCAATTTGCGAGGGCTGGGGTTGGGGCCGCATTGCTCTGGCGATGCACGGGCGTGCCAGGTGGTCTTAGTTGATGTTGCTCGGAGCGTTTGGTTGTGTCCGGTCGTTTAGGCGGACTCGAAATTTAACAGGCTGCTCGTACTTCTGCGCGAGCCGTTGTATGTTCCTCCGTTCGGAGGGCGTTCCGTGTTTCCATTGACCGTGATGACTCCATGAGGGCCTGGCATCTTGAGCTTAAGGTATGCATAATGCGGCACGCGTTGAACTTTACCAAGCGGTTCATCCGGCGAGGGCATGATAGCGCTGCGAGCGGGACTATTGAAGATTAACTCCTCGCTTCGGAAATATCAGGGATCGAAGACCACTTCGATGTGCGAGCCTATACAATTGGCCTCGACACCTGGTATGGCGCCTTTGAAGGTGTCGTTGTAGGTTTAATCCTTGAAGGGTCTCGCCCATCTTGCGCCTTGTATCACGATAAAGCAGGTTCAGGCTCGCCCGGTCCAAAGGACTCGTGGTG
>JAHIAM010016004.1:0-19653 GCA_021605205.1 Aegilops longissima
GGTTCAAATCCATGTCTCGGGCTGGCGCCCCGGAACCGGGGGGTACCCATCGAACACGGAACATCCGACCTCAAGTTCTACCCATGAAGAAAGGCCCAGGGAGAAGGCCCGGTGGAAGATCTCCCGGACACTCTTACGTAATAATGGTGGGGTTGTACCGCCCGGAGTCTCGGGAGTGCCGCCATCGGGCCTCGGGGCTCCTCCACGTCCAAGCGGCAGCACTAGCTCCTTTGGTGAGAAGAACTTGAAGACTAGACTAGGTCTTGGAGCGGTTTTTCATTTTCTTTCCGTGGTTGGCTCGCCCTCTTTAATTGAAGTTTGCTTCTCGAGTTCTTTGCTGATTTGGTGTTGTCGCCTTTTACCGCTATTTCGACTCTCTCTCCATACCTCATGAGGCTAGGAGGCACCCTCATGCGTTTTCTTTTATCGGCCTTTAAATGCCTTTTGAGGCACCCTCATTCGAGCCCAATGGCGCCACTCTCTAATCCGTGCCCCTGGGTACCGCAATATGAAGTGTTGGGTCTAGGTTGGGTGAGCGATAAGCCTCCTAGGAGCCCCCTAACAATTTTTTAGTTCCTAGCGCCTTCCAAGTCAAGGAGGCCTTGGCAGGCACCAAGAGACAAGTGCCTCGTGAAGGGAGACTACGAACATGTCAAGCTAAGTTATCTCTACACAAAACAACGACACAGCAGGAATGATAAACATACATAATGATTGAAAAACCATAGTTCGATGCACGCCCTCGGGGCCCATACTTGTTTCTTTCTTGATACGAGGGGAAAGGAAGAACAAAATAAAAGCGGCACCTGCCCTATGCGATCCAGGGACGGGCTCAGCGTTCCGAGCTCAGCCAGACCCTCCTCGCGCTTCCACGGAGGCAGGCGACGAGCGACCCGCTGCCGCCGAAGAAAGCGCGGCGGCTGTCGGAACCCTTCTTTGGGCTGGCGGGAAACCACCGTGGTGGGCGAGGCGTGGTCGGCACCAACGGGTCCGCCTCATCCTCGTCGACCATGTGGTCCCGAGGCACCTCCTGTCGTTGTTAACCTCGGGGCGGCACGGTGGCGACCATCTTCCCCAAGCACCCCTCACATAGAGGCGCATCACCGTCATAACTGAAATGGAGGGGTGGCATACCACTTAAGGCGGCCTTGTGAGCGAAACGTCTGCAGCCCTAGGGCCCGAGGCACTACCTCTTTGAGCAACTGCGTTGGTTTTTCCCTTGAAGAGGAAAGAGTGATCACGATGAAAGCGTAAGTATTTTCCCTCTGGTTTTGAGAACCAAGGTATCAATCTAGTAGGAGAATACATACGCAGGTCCCTCGTACCTACACAAACAAATAAGATCCCTATATCACCAACCAGCAGATAAAGGGGTTGTCAATCCCTTCACGGTCACTTACGAAAGTGAGATCCGATAGATATGATAGGATAATATTTTGGTATTTTTATGATAAAAGATGCAAAGTAAAATAGAGAGGCAATAAAAAATAGCTAAGTGTTGGAAGATTAATATGATGTAAAAAATAGACCCGGGGCCATAGGTTTCACTAGTGGCTTCTCTCAAGATACATAAAGTATTTGCGATTGGGTAAACAAATTCTTGTTGAGCAATTGGCGAGAATTGAGCATAGTTGTGAGAATATCTGGGTATGATCATGTATATAGGCATCACGTCCAGAGACAAGTGAACCGACTCACTGCCTGCATCTACTACTATTATTACTCCACACATCGACGCTATAAAGCATGCATCTAGAGTATTAAGTTCATAAAAGCAGTAACAGCTTTAAGTAAGATGACATCATGTAGAGGGATAAACTCATACAATATGATATAAACCCCATCTTGTTATCCTCGATGGCAACAATACAATCGTGCCTTGCTGCAACTCACATCCTGAGGAAAGGACACATAAAGATTGAACCCAAAACTAAGCACTTCTCCCATTGGAAGAAAGATCAATCTAGTAGGCGAAAACCAAACTGATGAATTCGAAGAGACTTGCAAAGATAACCAATCATACATAAAAATTAGAGAAGATTCAAATATTGTTCATAGATAAATCTTGATCATAAACCCACAATTCATTGGATCTCGACAAACACACGCAAAAAGAAGATTACATCGAATAGATCTCCACAAGAGAGGGGAAGAGCATTGTATTGAGATCAAAAGAGAGAAGAAGCCATCTAGCTAATAACTATGACCCGAAGGTCTGGGGTAAACTACTCACATCATCGGGAGAGGCTATGGTGATGATGTACAGAAGCCCTCCGTGTTCGATGCCCCCTCGTGGAGGCTCGGGAAAGAACCCAAGATGGGATCTCAAAGATTACGAGGAAGGTTGCGGCCCGGTGGAAATTGGGTTTTAACTCCGTTGTCTCGTTAGTTTGAGAGTGCGTGGGTATATATAGGAGGAGGTAGAAATGCATCGGTGGAACAATATGGGGCCCACGAGGGTGGAGACGCGCTTGGGGGATAAGCGCGCCCTACCTATGCCTTCCTGTTGATGTGCTTGACGTAGGGTCCAAGAATCTCTGGATCACGTTAGTTCCAAAAATCACGTTCCCGAAGGTTTCATTCCGTTTGGACTCCATTGATATTCTTTTCTTGCAAACCTACGGAAATAGGCAAAAATCAACAATTAAAATTTGGGCCTCCGGTTAATAGGTTAGTCCCAAAAATGTATATAAAAGTGTAATAATAAAGCCCAATAATGTCCAAAACAGAATATAATATAGCATGGAACAATCAAAAAATTATAGAATACGTTGGAGGCATATCAAGCATCTAAGGCAATTCACTAACCCTCGAGTAGGTAAATATCAAAAACAAATTTTTTAATGTGGAATACTATGGCATAATTTCAGTAATTCTCATTGAAGGTATGAATATTCAGATCCAAAGATTCAAGATAAAGTTAATATTGACATAAAATAATAATACTTCAAGCATACTAACTAAGCAATTATGTCTTCTCAAAATAACATGGCCAAAGAAAGTTATCCTACAAAATCATATAGTCTGGCTATGCTCTATCTTCACCACACAAATTATTTAAATCATGCACAACCCGATGACAAGCCAAGCAATTGTTTCATACTTTGATGTTCTCAAACTTTTCAATCTTCACACAATACATGGCGTGAGCCATGGATATAGCACTATATGTGAATAGAATGGTGGTTGTGGAGAAGACAAAAAGGGAAATAGTCTCACATCAACAGCGTATCAGCAATCTATGGAGATGCCATTAATAGATATCAATGCGGTGGTAGGTTGCCATGCATGGATGCACTAGAGCTATAAGTATGTAAGAAAGCTCAACAAAAAAACTAAGTGGGTGTGCATCCAACTAACGCTCCGAAGACCTAGGGCATTTGAGGAAGCCCATCATTGGAATATACAAGCCAAGTTCTATAATTTCCCACTAGTATATAAAGTGACAACATAGGAGACTCTCTATCATGAAGATCATGGTGCTACTTTGAAGCACAAGTGTGGTAAAAGGATAGTAATTGTCCCTTCTCTCTTTTCTCTCATTTTTTATTTGGGCCTTTTCTCTTTTTATGGCCTCTTTTTTATTTTGTCAGGGTCTCATCCCGACTTGTGGAATCATAGTCTCCATCATCCTTTCCTCACTTGGGACAATGCTCTAAAAATGATGATCATCACACTTTTATTTACTACAACTCAACAATTACAACTCAATACTTAGAACAAAATGACTCTATGTGAATGCCTCCGGTATATACGGGATATGCAATGAATCAAGAGTGACATGTATGAAAGAGTTATGAATGGTGGCTTTGCCACAAATACAATATCAACTACATGATCATGCAAAGCAATATGACAATGATGGAGCATGTCATAATAAGCGGAATTAGTGGAGTTGCATGGAAATATATCTCGGAATGGCTATGGAAATGCCATGATAGGTAGGTATGGTGGCTGTTTTGAGGAAGGTATATGGTGGGTGTGTGTGATACCCGTGAAAATAGCATTAGAGAGGCTAAATGGTGGAAGAAAAGAAAAAGTGTATAATCCATGGACTCAACATTAGTCATAAAGAACTCATATACTTATTGCAAAATCTACAAGTTATCAAAGCAAAGTATTACGCATGCTCCTAGGGGATAGATTGGTAGGAAAAGACCATCGCAAATCCCGACCGCCCTCATAAGGAAGACAATCAATAAATAAATCATGCTCCGACTTCATCACATAACGGTTCACCATACGTGCATGCTACGAGGTCACAAACTTTAACACAAGTATTTCTCAAATTCAAAACTACTCAACTAGCATGACTCTAATATCACCATCTTTATATCTCAAAACAATTATCAAGCATCAAACTTCTCATAGTATTCAACACACTCATAAGAAATTTTTACTAATCTTGAATGCCTATCATAATTAAAAAACAAATTACCATGCTGTTTTGTAGGACTCAAAATAATCTAAGTGAAGCATGAGAGAACAATAGTTTCTATAAAATAAATCCACTAACGTGCTCTAAAAGATATAAGTGAAGCACTAGAGCAAAACTATATAACTCAAAAGATATAAGTGAAGCATAGAGTATTCTAATAAATTTGAATCATGTGTGTCTCAAAAGGTGTGTACAACAAGGATGATTTGGCAAACTAACAAATAAAGATCAAATAATACAAGCGCTCCAAGCAAAACACATATCATGTGGTGAATAAAATATAGCTCAAGTAAAGTTGATGGAAGTAGGCGAAGGGGATGCCTAGGGCATCCCCAAGCTTTAACTTTGGTGTCCTTAGATTATCTTGGGGTGCCATGGGCATCCCCAAGCTTAGGCTCTTCCACTCCTTGTTCCATAATCCATCAAATCTTTACCCAAAACTTGAAAACTTCACAACACAAAACTTAACGAAAATCTGTGAGCTCCGTTAGCGAAAAACAAAACACCACTTCAAGGTACTGTAATGAACTCATTCTTTATTTATATTGGTGTTAAAACTACTGTATTCCAACTTCTCTATGGTTTATAAACTATTTTACTAGCCATAGATTCATCAAAATAAGCAAACAAACCACGAAAAACAGAATCTGTCAAAAACAGAACAGTCTGTAGTAATCTGTAACTAACGCAAACTTCTAGAACTCCAAAATTCTAGAAAATAGGAAGACCTAGAAAATTTGTTTATTGATCAGCATCAATTGGAATCAATATTTTATCACGTTCTGGTGATTTTTAAAATTATTTTGTGAACAGAAAGTTTCTGGAATTTTCAGCAAGATCAAATAACTATCATCCAAGAAGATCCTATAGGTTTAAACTTGGCACAAACACTAATTAAAACATAAAACACAATCTAACCAGAGGCTAGATCAAATATTTATTCTAAACAGAAGCAAAAGCAAAAAAACTAAAATAAAATTGGGTTTATCCCAACAAAGCGCTATCGTTTAACCCCTAGCTAGGCAAAAAAGCAAGGATAGATCTAGGTATTGCCATCTTTGGTTTTTTAGGGAAGAAAAGGAAAACTTGTTATCTATGGGATTAATCTTTCTATTTGATAGAGCCGTGGCTATTAATGGTAGAAGAAAGATTAAGCATGTTGCGGAGGTACATCTAGGCTAGCTTTTATCTCTTTGATAGATTCGTTTTGGTAGGAAGCAAAGAGATGTAGATTCAACTTTCTCATTCATGGGGAATTTTAAATATGTTTCATCTTTCATAAAAGCATCTATGGCATCCCCTTCAAGAAAGCTTCTTCTTCAAATATAGAATCTATGACATGCTTAAACAAAGAAGATAGGGCAACATAAAAGCTCTTCAAGTAAATTTCAATTTGGTATTGGGGTACATAGTTGCTTGGGATCATATGATCTATCCCAAGCATCTTTCAAGATTCACCGGAGTAAATAACGAAAAAATTCCGGAATCATCTTCATCAAAAATTTTAGGACTCTCATTGACAACTCCGACCGGTTTTCCATAGTATTGGTTATGAGTTTAGATAGAATGGAAGGTCGTCCAAAGCACTAAAGCTTTGGAAGAACCCCAATTCTTTTAGGTTCAAACCTTAATAAAAGGAAAGGCGAAAGCGAAAAAAAGGCGAATAAAGCGGAAAGGAAAGGGTGAAGAAGTGGGGAGAAGGGAAAGCAGAGGCAAATGGCAAATAATGTAATCGGAGATAAGTGTTTGTGATGGGTACTTGGTATGTTGACTTTTGCGTAGACTCTGACAGCGGCGCCGAAATCCTTCTTGCTACCTCTTGAGCACTCGTTGGTTTTCCTTGAAGAAAGGGTGATGCAGTTAAGTAGCATAAGTATTTCCCTCGATTTGAGAACCAAGGTATCAATCCGATGGAGGCCGCATACAGTCGCTACAAACAAATAAAATCCTGCAACCAAGCACGTAAAGGGTTGTCAATCCCTTCACGGTCACTTAAATGAGATCTGATAGATATGATAGATAATATTTTTGTTATTTTTATGATAAAGATGCAAAAGTAAAATAAAGGCAATAAAAAAATAGCTAAGTGTTGGAAGATTAATATGATGGAAAATAGCCGGGGGCCATAGGTTTCACTAGTGGCTTCTCTCAAGAGCATAAGTATTACGTGGGTGAACAAATTCTGTTGAGCAATTGGCGAATTGAGCATAGTTATGAGAATATCTAGGTATGATCATGTATATAGGCATCACGTCATGACAACTAGACCAAACTCACTTTGCATCTACTACTATTACTCCACATGACCACTATCAACATGCATCTAAGTATTAAGTTCAAAAAAACGAATGCCTTTAAGTAAGATGACATGATGTAGAGGATAAACTCATGCAATGATATAAACCCATCTTGTTATCCTCGATGGCAACAATACAATACGTGCCTTGCTTCCCTCTTATCCTTGGGAAAGGACACATAAGATTGAACCAAAGCTAAGCACTTCTCCCATTGCAGAAAAGATCAATCTAGTAGGCCAAACCAAATGATAATTAGAAGAGACTTGCAAAGATAACCAATCATACATAAAGAATTCAGAGAAGATTCAAATATTGTTCATAGATAAACTTGATCATAAACCCACAATTCATCGGTCTCAACAAACAAACGCCAAAAGAAGATTACATCGAATAGATCTCCACGAATCATAGGGGCTTTGTGAGATCCAAAGAGAGAAAAGCCATCTAGTTAATAACTATGGACGAAGGTTTGAGTAAACTACTCACACATCATCGGAGGCTATGGTGTTGATGTAAAGCCCTCCATGATCGATGCCCCCTCGGGCGGAGCTCAGGAAAAAGGCCCCAAGATGGGATCTCACGGAGTACAAGAAGGTGCGGCGGTGGAATTAGGTTTTTAGCTCCGTGTCTGGTAGTTTGAGAGTGCGTAGGTATATATAGGAGGAACAAGAAATGCGTCGATTGGAGCAACATGGGCCCCATGAGGGTGAGGCGCCCGGTGGCCCAGCGCCTTACTCTCGTGCCCTCTGATTGCTTTCTTGGCGTGAGGTCCAAGTCCTCTGGATCACATTGTTTGAAAAAATCACATTCCCGAAGGTTTCATTCATTTGGACTCATTTTGATATTCTTTTTTTTATGAAACTACGAAATAGCAAAAAAACAACAATTCAGGGTGGGCCTTGAGTTAATAGGTTAGTCCATAAAATAATATAAAAGTGTATAATAAAAAATAAATAATCTCCAAAGCAGAATATAATATAGCATGGACAATAAAAAAATTATAGAATCACATTGGGGATGTATCGGAGCTATGTTGCTTGGACGGAGACCTCGGCAGCGACCAGGAAGCCCTGCGGCAGCCGTCCTGTTCGAGCCCACAGACCGTGCGTGACTCAAATCTCGTGAGAAAGAAGCCTTGAACTCGCTGATTCTTGTTGAGACACCGCTTGAACTCGGCCACCTCACGCTGAGTGGGCAGCCGAGGCTGGCACTTAACCTGGCCGTCTCCCTTCATCAGCCAGGGCTGCCACGGCCGGGCGACCCTCGCGAGCCTTCCCTTCCCGGCGAGAGAACCTCCTCGGCAGCGCCATTGGAATCCCGGCTGGCGGCAATGGAGCAGAAGGAAAGCAAAGCGGAACAAGAAGAGTTGGCGGCCAGGGCTGCCCCTCCCCATTATAGAAAGAAGGCCAATAGCGCCCCACGATCACGAGTAATGATGGTTTCCTTGCACGTGCAGCTGTGACTCGTCCAAATCAGCAGTTGCCGAGCAGCATGGGGAAGCGGAGATGCCCGTCAATCAACCTCACGCGTCGACCAAGGCCGCATGCTGTGGGGCCAGCGCTTTCGCATTTGTCCTTTGGCTGCATACCAAGGCAGCCTTGGGCCCATCTTGTCGTGTTAAGAATGGGGTCCCCGGACTTGCCTACCAAGCCCACAAGCGTGCTTCTGCCAGCCAGGCCGTCACGGACCATCTTCACCGGCAAGCGTTCAAAGACCATCGCGAGGGCCAAGCCTGCATAAAGCGGACGATAAGACCTCTCGGGGCGGCCTCACCCGAGGCAGCTGGCGAAAGCGAAAAAGTTCAAGGCAAGGCAAACCTGCGAGGTTCCAATGGCGTGAGCCATGTAGCCCGATTAGGATTAGCGGAAAACCCGGTGGGTGGTATGGCCAGCCTTGAAGTGTCCTTGTTCCTCTTTGGTGCTAAGGTGGCAAGCGCGAAGCGAAGAGAGTACCGAAGCGTCAAGCAAAGTTTCCCGCCGGTCTGCATGAGACCAAGACCAGCGAGACTGACAAGCGGAGGTCACCATGGAGCCAAAGGCGGCGTCCACGACCAGAAGCGGCCTTTGTCGAGGATAGCTTGTACTAGCTGTCCCTCTCCAAATTAGCCGTTGTTGGCTCCCTTCTGCTCAATATTTGGGAAGGACCAGGGCCTCTATAAATAGGACTAGCCACCATAGTGAGCATCTCATCTTGAGTAATCCTCACCACGAAGTTCACGAGCACAAGAACACCTTGCCTCGGAGGTACATTTCTTCCCCTTATCTTCTTCATCCTCGGCCAAGAGGCAATCCACGACACCACATGAATGGGATATTACACATAGCAGTGGCCCAAACGATATAAATCTTGTGTCCTTGTACTGTTCATCCTGAGCTAGCCTTGGAGATAAGTAGCGAGTTAAGGCGTTAATAGTTGGTGAGGAGATCTTCGATGCGCACCCAGTGTTGAACCTTGAGGTTTTGCGAACTGAGATCCGACAAACTTCTCGGACATAGCTTTCCAAACTTTTCACTAAAATGAGGGTTAATTGAACCAAATGTGATATCATCAACATAAATTTGGCACAAATAATTCACCATTAACCTTTTAGTAAAGAGTAAATCTATCTTTCAATCTCAAGCCAATTTTTCAATAAGGAACTTGGTCAACATTTATACCATGCTCTAGGAGCTTGTCTAAGACCATAAAGAGCTTTGTGAAGTTTGTAAACATGGTTAGGTTCTTAGGATTAACAAAGCCGGGAGGTTGTTTAACATAAACTTCCTCCTCAATTTCACCATTTAAACACTTTTAATGTCCATTTGGTACAAGGTGATATCATGGTGATTAGCATAGGCAAGTAAAGATCTTGGATGGACTCAAGTCTATCAGCGGGGGATATGTATCACCATAGTCCATACCTTTGACTTGAGTGTATCCTTGGGTGACGAGACATGCTTTGTTGTGAGCAACTTATCCATCTACGTCTTGCTATTTGCAGAAACACCCATTTGGTACCGATGATGTTGTTGTTGTTAGCCGAACTATAAACCAATGTCCACACTTGGTTCCTCTCAAAGTTGTGTAGCTCTTCATGCATGCATTTATCCAATCTAGATCTTCCAATGCTTCTTCAACCTTCATAGGTTCAATGCTAGAGATGAATGAATAATGTTCACAAAATTACTAAGCGAGTTTTAAGCGAGTGATTCTCTAGGATAATCATTGAAGCTTTGCTTTCGATGGATGGTCTCTAAAACTCTTGCTCGAACTTCGTAGAGCTTTTGCTTATCGAGGGTGGAACATCTTCTTCATCATCTTGTTCTTATTCTTGCCTTCTTCATTGGTGACATTCTTGATTCTCTTGTCTAGGTGGAAGGAGGTTGATGAGGTTCATCTTGGTGTACTTCTCGTTTTCTTCATCTTGGCGTGTCCCACTTGTGGATGCTTCATATCAACTCTTGGTTCACCTTGTTGTGAGTTAGAAGCTTCCACTTGAATGACAATTGTCGGCGTTCTGAGCAGGGGTCCCAGACTTGCACACTGAAACTGTGGCGTGGCTCAAGTGGGGGCAAGGCAGTGACTTGATAAGCTCAAGCTCAAGACCCTCATGAGGGAGCCAAGCCTCCGCAGAGCGGGGCAGGAACCTTCCTCACAGGCAGCCTTGTCGAGGAAGCTCACGAGGCGGAGAGAGATCAAAGTACCTCACGAGGTGCCCGTTAAGCATGACCCGATCGAGATCGAGGCGGCGCCAGGTGAGGCGCTGACCGCCGTCTCTCGTTTCCCCTTTGGTGCAAAGGAGGCAAGCACAGGCCAAGGCATCCAGGCAAAGGTTACCGCCGGTGCAACAGACCAACACCATGAGGCGGGAAGGAGGTCATCGTGGAGCCAGGGACGGTCATCCAGAGCCTGGCAGCGAAGACCAACTTTAGTCGGGATAAGTGTACTAGATGTTCCCTTCAAAATGGCCAATTGTTTGGCGCCTTTCCGCTCATTATTTGGGAAGGCCGGGGCCTCCCTCTATAAATAGGACTAGCCTGGCGAAGATGAAGACCGATCGGATCGATCAGGACCGATCGGACCCGATCTTGAGGAAACCGAGGAAGGACCGGAGAGAGAGAGAGAAGCGGTGAACTCACCCAAGAAGTCCATCGCACTAGCTCAGAACAGCCCCTCGCGAGGTTGTTCTTCCTTTAGATTCTTCATCAGCCCCAAGGTAATCCACCACACCACACCGGTAGGTATTACACCTGGCAGTGGCCAGACCAATATAAACCTTGTGTCTCTTGTGCTGTTCTTCGTTCATAGTTTAGATCCCTCGCAAACCATCTGAGCGTGAGCTGGTAGGGGAAAGATCTCCTTGCACCCGGTGTTGAATCAAAGGTACGCCGGAACCCCAAATCCGACATTTGGCGCGCCGGTAGAAGTGCGGCGAATCTCTCTTCCGCTGATCGTCGTGGGATCTTCCGTCGTGTCCATGGTGACCTTCGCGAGCCAGCGGCCGTAAGGCTGCTGCGCCTTCGATTAGCGGAGGCTCCGTCGGCGGGCTTTGTCGTTCCCCGTTGCACGCCTGGCCGCGGCCCGGTGAGAGCGAGCCAACGAGCCTGTCCGCATCCATCGGTGGCGAAAAGCGGCCTATACTCCTTCGCCTGCTGGTTCTTGACCCGCGCACGCGCTCCATGGAGCTCGAGCAGCGCTCATCCGAGTAAGCAGGCTCCTGCGCTACTGCTGTAAGCAGCGTCACGAGGTGGCCGACTACGTCGCGGCTAAATCCAGCGCCCAGCGAGGCTCCCCGAGCCGTCCCTCTCGCTGCCTCGCCCTTCACCCCTTGAGGGCGGGGAAGGAGGTGCCCCGCCACCTCCTCCCCAAGCGCCTGGCTCCAGGCGCGTGGCCCCGAGCCGAGACCCTCCGTGTCGGCGCGCACAACAAGAAAGGCTACTGGGAGATCCCTCGTCCCAAGAAGGTGCTGCGTGCTCCCAGCACCGTGGCGCCTTGACGCAGCTCCAGCGCCACGCGTCAAGACCCAGCGCTGCTCGGGCGGCGGTGCAGGAATCCACAAGAGCAAGCTCCGCGCCAGCGAAGAGCCCGGTGGCCATGCCGGTTGCAGCGCCTTCACCACCTAGCTACATGGCGTGCATGGCCGACAAGTTCAAGCCAGGACTGCCTCCTCGCTCTGGCAGGCACTGCCGACCCTTCCGGAGTTCCTTCAGCTCTATGAGCTGGGCATCGGCTTTTCAGCAGAGCGAAAAAGTTCATGGCAAATTGGTTCCTATGGCGCTCAGGGCCGGGCAGTCGGCTCTGAACAGCTCGGCACGATCTCCTCAGGACGAGATGCGCACCGCTTCATCGCCAACTTCTAAGGCACTCGTGACGGCCTCCGGCCGTGAAAGCGACATCGCGCATCAAACGCTGAGGAGAGACCAAGAGAAGTACATCGGCGCTTCAACAATGCGCCTCAAGATCCCAGGGGTGGCCCGAAGCCATCATCTCAGCCTTCTCCGATGGTGTGCGCGTCAAGATGAAGGAGGAGCTAGCAATGCATGAAGACACATGCACATCCACAGGCTGTTCAACTTGGCGACCAAATGCAAGAGTGAGGAAGGCGCCCTCTCCTCTCGAGCTTCCGCTACAGACCCGGAAGAAAAGCCCAAAGGCCAAGGCGTGAAGCGCAAAGAGGCTGCCATGCTCGTGAGAACCCGGACACCAGCGAGGCGGGAATGGCAGGTCATCCAAAGGCAGCTGGTGCTGCGTATACCACAACCTTCACACCCACAACAGCAGAATGCCAGGCTCGAGGGCCGTGCAAGAAGGGTGTGTCGGCTGACACCACAGGTGATGATGGGCTATGGCCGAGGAAAGAAAGGCGCATGTGCTGGGAAGACCGTGGCCCTGCCATGGATGGCGTGTGAGACCTACAAGGACCTGGCGGAGACCAGCCTCATGAGGAGGTTGGAGGACCAACCTCGTGAGACCGCCCTCAAGCAGCCCGGGCTCCACCTCCCCAGCCGAAGGAGGTAAAAGACAATCATCGGGGCCGGGGGCTGGGGGCTTCCGGGAGCCTGCGATCGCTTGCATCCGGGTGGCGCCCAGGCTGACCTCTCAGCGCATCTTCAAGTAGTTTGCTCATGAGGTGAATGCAGTCCTCCCCAAGCACAGGCCACACCCTCTCGGTGGTCGTCGTGAGCTATCACGTTCAGCTCGTGGATCATCTCAAGTCTTGGCCAGCGGCGGAGTCCTCCCCATGCTTTGCTCACGGTCATCGACAGCGTGCAAGTCACGGGACCCTCATCAGCGGGGGCAAGACTCAACGTCCTATCTGTCGAGACATTCCGATCTCCAAGTGCCATCGATCACCGGTGACCAAGTCTTTCTCGGAGTCACCGATGGCTCCACCGTCGCCGTGGACAAGTTCACCAAGTGGGCTAAGGTGGAAGCTGTCCACTTTCATCGGCGACTCTGCGATCAAGTTCGCCGGGGGCATCGTGAGCGGTTTGGGGTGCCCAACGCATCATCACCAAACGGTTCGCAGTTCGGCAATCTCTTCAAAGCGTCTGTGCTAACCTTGGAGCGTAGATATGCTACGCCGGTGGCGCACAGATGTACCGGTCGAGTGAGCCAACGGAGGTCTGAAGGGCCTCAAAACCAGGACCTTTAAGAAGATGGAGGCTGCGGCGGGCTGTACGCGAGCTCCGGTTCATGTTGTGGTCCATCCTCGATCGCAGCCAAGTCATTGGCGAGACCCGTTCTTCCTCATCTACGGGCGAAGCCATCCTCCCTCACGAGGCCGGCGTCGCTCGGCCGAGATCTGGCGTTCGACGGGCGGGCGCCATGGGGATGGATCTCGTGTTGGGGGAGGAACATCGTCGAGAGGCCTTCTGACGGTAAGGTATCAGCGAGCGTCTGGCGATACCCTTTGCCGCAACATCCGAGGACTCTTGAGGTAGGGGACCTCGTGCTCGGGGGTCCTCTCCGGGGAAGGGTTATAAGCTTTCTCCCATGTGGGAGGCCCGTTCAAGGTTGTTCATGTTTCAGGCCCGGCCGCGCCTTGGAGCTTCGGGAGGTGCCCATCGAGCAGCGTGGAACATCTAGCATCTCGGAAGTTCTACCCTTGAAGAAAGGCCGGAGCACATGAAAGGCAAATCTGTGAAGCCCATTTTCGAAAATGCGGGAGCACATGAAGAGGCAAGCGCTGTAAGCTCATTTTCCCGAAAGGCCGGGCACTGTAAGAAAACAGCGCTTGTGAAGCCCGTTTCCCGAAAGGCCGGACTGTGAAGCTCATTTCCAGAAGGCCGGGAACTGTGAAGAAGGCCAATGCCTATGAACTGCCCGGCCGTGACACTCTCACGTAATAATGAGTTGGGGCTGTACCCGGAGTCTCGGAGAGCCGCCCTCGGGCCTTGGGGCTCCACCCCGCCGATGGCAGCACTAGCTCCGCTGGTGAGAAGGCGTCGAATACTAGATTAGGTGCGGGCGGCTTTTCATTTGCTTTCTGCGGTTGGCTTGTGTTCCTATTTGAAGTTTTATTGAAGTTGTTGTCATCCTTGGCTTGTGACTCTTTGCCTTTTTGCTCACTTGCCTCGTTTTCTCTCGCCAAGTCTCGCGAGAAACAGAGGCACCCTCAGTGTTTTTCTGCCCATGTCGTTTGGAGCTTTCCTATCCAGATCCCTCACGGGAGCACCCCTCGATCCGTGCCCCAGGCATCAGCAGCCGAACATAGAACACAGGTCGATCGCCTCAACAACCCGAGACGGAAGCTACCCCTCTGACTAATCCTTGCAGGACATGAAGTGCGCAGAGGCCTCGGCCTCGAGGCGGAGACCCGCAGGACCCCCCGGCTAAAGTAATTCCCTACCTTGAGCACGAGACACAAAAGCACGCCAGGAATAGCGGAAACATCATGATAACTTCGACAGTTATTCGCCCCGTGGTCCACTACCTTCTCTTTGCTTGGGGGAAGGAGAAAAGCAAAAATAAACCGGACTTGCTCGGTGCCTACTCACGAGAAGGGTTAATACTGCCTCGAGCTTAGCGGACTCCTCCTCCACGCTTCACGCGCGGACGGTGGGCCGACCGCTACCTCCCTCCAGCGGGTCGGCAGCCGAGGGCTGGTCGCAGCCACGCTGGAGGAGCTGCTGTCCCGAGGAGAGCCGCGGCTCGGCGAGCCCCGAGCGCCGCCGACTACGCGCCTGCTGTCATCTTCATCCCTACCATCACCGGGGCTGGGCGCACGGCCGCCGTTATCGTCTTCGAGGCAGCACCCGGCACAGCGACCGTCTTCTCCGAACACCCTCACGTAGAGGGTGGCGTCGCCGTCGAACTTGAAGTGCAGGGTGCACTGCCAGCTCGGCCAGCCATTGGCGACAAGCGTTTGCCCCCAGCGAGTCAAACCACATTCGGCGAAACCTCCGGCGAAGCCCGGAGGCCGGCTGCAACAACCGTCCTTTGAAGCTAGAGGCCGGGGGCGAAGCGGAAGTTCACCTACAAAGAAGCGGGGAAGCGGGCAGTGCTGGTGCGCTCCACCGAACCACGACGGAAGCGTGACCTAGGGGGCAGCGCGATCCGCGCGTGCCCCCATCGACAACTGGCGGCAATCGCGCGCGAGGATCGCCTCCACAACCGCGGGAAGCGCTACGGGACCACATGATGCTTGCGGGGACAGCCTAGGCGGCGCTTGGCGGGGAGAGTCAGGCCCTACGGTGGGCCTTTTCTTTCTCTTGACCAGAACCTTCGGCGGAACCATGGAGAGGAAGGGTAGCTAGAAGAGATGGATTGGAAGGGCTTGCACCGTTACGTACTTATGCGGGGAGGCCAACGTCGGCCTCCACGATCCAGTAATCATGGCCCATTCCTGCGTGCGAGGACATCCAATCGGAGCCAGTTCTTGGCGTCGTGGGGCGTCGATCAATCAATCGCCATTGGCGCCCAAGGCCGAGCTGTTGGGGAACTGGCGCTCGCCCCCGCTTCTCTAAGCCAAGTCGAGGCGCCTTGGGCCAAGGCCTCTTGTCGGCGTTAGGGCAGGGGTCCCAGACTTGCCTGCTGCGGCCGGCGGGCTCAAGTGGGGGCCCAGTAGCGGCCCAACCGTCGGCTCAAGCTCAAGACCCTCGTGAGGGGCCAAGCCTCATGAGGCGGGCGGGGAACCTTCCTCGGGGCAGCCTGTCGAGCCGAGGCTCGAGGAGGTGGAGAGATCAGGCGGGGTACCTCACGGGTGCCCCATGGCAAGCCATGTGGTCCAGATCGGGGGCGCCAGCCAGCGATGTCCTTGTTTCCCCTTTGGTGCAAAGGAGGCATGACATGCCCAAGGCATCGAGCAAAGGTTACAACGGTTCAACAAGACCAAGACCAGCAGGCGGGAAGGAGGTCATCATGGAGCCGGGCGGCGTCACCATAAGATCCTTTGGCAGCGAAGGCCAATGAGGAGTCTGGATTAGGGGTGTCGGATAGCGGACTATAGCCTTTGGCGGATTCCTGGACTATGAAGATACAAGATTGAAGACTTGTCCCGTGTCGGATGGGACTTTCCTTGGCGTGGAAGGCAAGCTTGGCGATATGGATATGTAGATTTCCTACCGTTGTAACCGACTCGTGTAACCCTAACCCTATTGGTGCCTATATAAACGGAGGTTTTAGTCCGTGGGGCGAACAACAATCATACCATAGGCTAGCTTCTAGGGTTTAGCCTCTCGATCTCGTGGTAGATCTACTCTTGTACTACCCATATCATCAATATTAATCAAGCGGGTAGGGTTTTACCTCCATCGAGAGGGCGAACCTGGTAAAACATCGTGTCCTTGTCTCCTGTTACCATCCGCCTAGGCCAATTGGGACCCCCTACCGAGATCCGCGGTTTGACACGACATTGGTGCTTTCATTGAGAGTTCCTCGTGTGCGTCATCCTTAGGCCGATGGCTCCTCCGATCATCAACAATGATGCGCTCGGTGAGACTTTTCTCCCGGACAGATCTTCATATTCGGCTTTGCCTTTGCGGGCAATTAAGCAGCCATGGAGCAGATTAAGCTCGCCCCAGCCACCGAGTCGATTTGGAAGTTTGAACTACGGTGGCGTTCGCGGAGACTTGATCTTGACGGGTTTGAGCCACACTAAGCGCTGCAATCACGAGGGCATGATCTGCTCGGCCGCCCGAGCGGTGTCTGGATCGCACCGGTGTCCGCTCCGACCTTTAGCTCGGGAGCCGGCCGATCGAGGCGGATGGCTGGACCCACCTCGGGGCTGCGATCTCGGCGATTGAGCCCACCTACCCTGTCCTGCGGCTTCGTGACTCAAGGTGTGGGACTCCTCTGGGACTCCGAGCCTTCAGCGCCCCGCCAATCAAATCCATTTGGGCCCGATCATGGAATTCACTGCGCGGACATCTTTGAGCACTTTCGCCCTTTGGCGACATCCGAATTCACTAAAGTCTCTCTCTTTATCGGGAGAGCCCTGGCGGATTATGGTCGGGAAGGTTGGGATCCGGGCGATGAAGAAATTCAAAGCCCACCACCACCCGCCGTATCCGCCGATGATTTAACGACATGCGACGACTCCGAAGACATCGGCGGTATGGACGGCGATGTAGGGAGAACATGAACCCGCACCTATAGGGGCGCGAGAACCACCTCATCTCACGATGTATACATGGTGGACACACCTAAAGGCGGCGATGAGGAACAGCGGGGCTTCGAGGATCATTCCCTCGGCGGTCAAAAGCGGCAGCGTGGCGCGCTCAAAGTCCCCTCGACAAAGACCCAACCATAGAGCGGGGCAAACGGTGGGCCAGCGAACATGCTCGAGCAACCGTCCAACAGGACAATCTAGATAAACAACCAGTCCCTGAAGATAACAGTCCGAGCGATCTCACGCCGGACAAGTTGGAAGGCGAAGAACCTCCACAAAAGGCTCGTCATGCTTGCGTAGCCTGAAAAAGCAGCGGAAGCTCAAAACAGCGGAAGATGCACTCAGAATCAGATGGAGCAAAGTACTCAACACATGAGACAAATAAAGACGATCGCCGAGCGAAAACTACCAAAGCAAAAACTCTTTGAATTTGATGAGGAGGCCGTGAGTCCCATAATCAAAAAACAAAGAGCCACCGGTCGGATGGGCGACCCCATAGCAAGCGAAGGCGGCAAGCGGCGCCTCACACAAGCCCGACATGCGATCCGCCATGGATTCGCATCACAAAAGATGGCCATTAGATCTATCTAGGGCCAAGAAACAAGCTCTAGTAAGCAATGCAACATAAGTATCCGAACATCACGGTACACCTAAATATGGGGTGCTGCACACTATATTTCACGATGAGTCTTTGGATTATGAATTTCAGTGAGTTCAAGCCCGTAAACATAGAGGCATCTGACGGAACAACAGACCACAGAGTGCGGATTGAGGATTAAATCCTCCACATACACATGGCTAGAGGAGATGATCTCCATGCCCAAAATACTTACCCCTCAAGCTCAAAGGGCCAGCCCGGCATTGGCTTAAAAGCCTTCCGAAAACACCATTGGAAGTTGGGAGGGCTCGAGGATGCTTTTTGACAAATTTTCAAGGGACCTATGTCCGACCTCCGGGATCCGAACGATTTAAGTCACATAACTCAACAACCCGGAGAAGTCAGCCGGAAATTTTGGAACAAATTCCTTACTAAAAAAGAACCAAATAGTCATTGTCCAGGACGCAAGCCTTAGCAGCTTTCAAACCAGCGTCCAGGGCAATGGCTCGCCGACACCTCGGCCAAGAAAAGCCAAGAACAATGGCGCATTAACAAGCCTCATGACCCGTTTTCGCGGGGAGAGGATAGCTGGCTGGCAAGATCAGCACTGAGCAGCGACAAGTACATCAAAGTCGAGGGATGGAAGCGGGAAACCACGGCGTAGCAAGGACCATCGTCGGACCAGAAACAGCCGAAGAGCATGTCGATCACGCGGATTCAAAAGCTCTCGGCGAATTATAAAAGCTGCCCTTAAGGATTCTGAGGCGAGCTATCCAACATACAAAATCTTGGACAAGATATGCCAAATCCACAGTACTCCGGAAGCACAAAACCATACCCACAGAGATTGTTGGGTATTCAAGCGGTCAAACAAACTCAACCCCGAACACAAGGGCTCGACACACCAGCGAGGGCGATGGCGAACCCCAAAAGCGAGCACCGGAAAACAAAAAATTTCCCACAGAAATAAAAGCAGTAAACTCACTTCACGTGACAAAGGGAAAAATAAGGGCGCCCATGAAGTGCAGGCCATACAGCCTATCCGGGAGAGTCTCGCCATGTTGTTGAAACCAATCACCTTCGACCATCGGTTACTCTAAAGTATCTGGAATGCAGGTTGGACTGCCTTGATATTAGATCCGATAATTGGCGGACTCCAATTTTCACAAGTCTAATGAATGGCGGCGGTGATCTAAACCTGCTATATCGAGGACACAATCCATAAAATGGGGATAGACCCAACCAAATTTAGCCATAGCAACACTTCCTTTCAAGGGGTAATGCCAGGCCCATATGCCCATTATACGGGCTCTCTCTTGCTAGAAGTTGTGTTTGGCTCACCCGACAACTTCCGTGAAAAGTTAACCTTCCACCTCGCCCCATTTACAAGTAGCTATCAAGCACTATTGGGGCCTTGACTTTCGCCGCTTTAACGCAATTCCGCATTATGCATCTCTTACACTTAAAATGTCGGTCCACGGCATTATCTCGTTAAAAGGAAACATCGAGGTTCCTCGAGTCAGTAAAATCGTGCGGTTGCCTTGCACCACACAATAAACCGGCTTCACCAATAAAAGCACTTAGGCAGTTCGTCCGGACCCCGGACACGGCTAAGCGAGTCCGGCGTAAACTACTAAGGGCTTACTAGGCGCATACCCCATTACAAGGGGCTCCGGCATGCACAACAAGAGACAATAAAGCTCAATTTTTTCATTTTTTGAATTGTACC
>JAHIAM010016006.1:0-10619 GCA_021605205.1 Aegilops longissima
ATTTCCCGAAGGAACGGACATAAGGCAAAATGAATCACATGCCGGCCGTCAAGTGTCCAAGCGGTAGTCTTTGGGCAGGGACTCCGTGAACCGGTATGGGACTACTATCGCTCGAAGCAGAGACTACATTTCCCCATATGAGAGGCTGCCAAGGATAAACAACTAGATTGTCGGATCCCTCATACCAAGCATTTCAATCATCACACATTATGCCCGATATGAGTAAATACAACAAGGCATCACAACAAAACTCTACAACTCAAGTACTTTATTTAAGAGGCTCAGGAGCCATACATACTATAGTCATACGGTGGGGTCACATGACCCAACACTCAAGTCATACAATCATACAAGCACATGCGGAAGCAAAGTAGTCTGAGTCTGAGACTCTAGAAGAAAGAAAGCTTGTTGGAGCCTTTCTATCTACATGGCCCTTCACAAGTCTTAGATCGCCACCAGGTGGCTAGCTTACTAAATCAAGTCAACATCTACATAGAATCCGTCGGAGGGTAGTATAGTCCTCTGAAAATATTGATTAAGCAAACATGAGTACAAAAGTACTCAGCAAGTCTTCCACGAATCCTATCATACATGCACATTCTCAAGGAAGGAGTGGAGTTAAATGCACAAGCCAGCTTTGACTCTTGGCTAAGCTATCCTCGTGACACACTTTGTAAAGCATTTTGTCGTACACGAGTCCACTAATCACCATCACAATACTCCACCGTGGATCCTCTCTCGTCATCCCGAGAGACCATCACGATACTCACACTATCTTGAGGCTTTTAGTAGTATCCATTTACTTGTCTATGAGCGATATAGGTAACCGAAGTCCTTCTCCGTGGACACGGCTATTGAATAGATCATATTTAACCTGCGGGTATACTTCTTCACACGCTCTCACCACTTATAAATCGTTTACCGACATGTACTAACAACCTTCAGCGGAAGCCCAGCGTGGGTGTCGGCCAAGCCTACCTAAACACCAAGTCCCTAGTCCAGGTTATCGCCTATTGGGTTCCATCATGAGAGTCGGCGAGGTTTCCATACAGCCGAGCGATGTGCGGGGTTCGAGATACCAGCGGGCACTTTCGGTGCAGACCCGCAGTGCCTACCGCAACACAACCCACCCCTAAGGTCAGCGTGCGTCATGACAACACACGAAACTACTTGCAACTCCGGACTATGAGCAGGGGTGGTTAAGCGAGAGGTCCATTGGTTTCGGGCCCAATGCGTGGTAGTAGCTAGTTCATGGATCACAAACACAGATCTCGATTCTTAAGTTCGGCCTCAATGAAACAACCCACCATGTACTCATTCTTCCTCCAGTTCATCATCCCTCGATAGGCAGGACGACACAACTCTAGCATAGCAAGCATAGCATGGTAGGAATCACAAACATGGCTCAATCAACTCCTACACATACTAGTGGGTTTCATCTAATTCTTGTGGCAATGACAGGTCATGCAAAGGAAGTGGGTTCAACTACAGCCACACAGCAGTTGAATCGCGTTGTCTTAATGCAGATAAAATGAGAAGCGAAGCGAGAACATGGGTTGTATCGGAATGATCAATGAATTGCTTGCACGATGGGCCAGGGGTGAAGAACTGCCCTTGAGATGGGTTATCGAGGTTATCTTGAGGCAGAACCTATCATGAAAATACACCAAAATAAACATACAACCAATATGCAACAATATGATGCATGCTATGACATGGCAAGATGAATGTGTGTTGGCCTAATGCAAGTTGAAGGGACAGGGGATGATCTCATTTGGATCAAAGGTTCAAATGATAGATCATGTGAGTTAGTCCTAATGGTGCAAAATCTTAATCTGGTTATTCAGCATAGTTAACTTGTTTTAACATGCATGAAACCTGTACCAATGGATAGAGTGTATTTTTCTGATAAATTTTCATATATAAATCTTTGCATTTGGAGTTATAGAATAAAAGTTATAAGCATTTGAAATTTGAATTATATTACTGGAATTTATTATATAAAAATAATTCCAGAATTTGAATATCTTGTCGACATGAGGTCAACATTAGCGTCGAGGAGGGTCAGCCAGGGATTGCGTCCAAGTCAAAGCTGACCAGTGGGACCCGCATGTCAGGTTAGTTTAACTAATTAGTTTTAATTAAAACTAATCCTAATTAGATTAGCAGAGGGGTCCATGTCATCGACCCGAGGGTCAGCGAGGGCCTGGTGAGGTCAACTCACGGCGTCTAGCCTTGCCAGCCCGAGGGCAGGCAGCGAGCAAGTGCTTGCACTTCCGGGCTCCAAATGGAGCAGGGAGCATCTCTGAGGTAGCTAGAGGTGAGCCATGCGGTTAGTGGTGGAGTTAGTTTAGGTCGGGATGGCGGCGTGAGGCGTGGCAGGCGAGTCGTAGGCGGAGGCTCGCCACTGCAGCAGGTTTGGAGTTAGAGGGCGTGCGCGCGAGGAGTGCAGTTAGACTCGTGGAGGTGTGGTGAGTCACGATGGGCATAGTGGGTGGCTGATAGGTGGCCGGAGGCTCGTCGGCCAGTCCTGACGGCCAGTGATTGACGATCATGATCGAGGTGCTTCGCTGTGGTGCAAGAAAGAAGAAAGCGGAGAGGATGGAGGGTAGCTAGGCTCACGGTGAACTGTGGGAAGCTTAAATCAAAGTCCGGGCGAGGCGGACGATGCGGCGGCGGCGATGGGGATCTCCGTGACCTTGGACTGCGGTCGAGAGTCGAATAGTAGCCTCGGGGGTTTTGGGCGAGGGACTAGCTGGCTAGGGAGTAGCAGGGTGGTGGCGGGCTGCCAGACGCTAATAAGAGGAGAGTCTCGTGGGCCGGCGGGGAGCCTGGCGTCGGCAGTGGCGTGTCGGCGATGGCGTCGGCAGTGCGGCGGCGAAAGAGGAGAAGTAGAGGTGTATGCACGGAAGGTCGGGAGGCAGCGTGGAGTTGCGTCCCAGCGGCGAAAGAGGCGGAGGCGGGGCAGCGGCGGCTGCGTGGCGCGCGCCCTAGCACGCGCCGGAGCAACAGCCTGCAAGCCCGAAACAAGCAGCTCATTGGCGGCTGCTTGGCTAGGCCGGCGGGTGGGCCGGTCATTGGCGTGACAGGTAGGTTTTTCATTTTTTAGTCTTTTTCTATTTCTGCAATTCTGTTTAGGGTTTTTAAAATACCAAAACCTTTTCAAAAATTACCAAAATGCTCCTGGTCACTTGTTGGAATATTCCCAACATGAAACAGTTTAGTTGTAAATTTTGAACACTTAAAATATTTTCCATAATTTAAAATGCCCATTTCAAAAACTTGTGATTTAAATCTAGAACCCTTAGGTGACCTAGAAAATGTTCCACCTTCTTTGACATGGATCCTAAACCCAAACAAGAGGATGAGCATTTTGAAGGGCATTCAGATTCATTGAATTAAATTTTAGTAAACCCTAGTTATTTATTTTAAGGGGGGTGTTCTGGGGTTTCCTGCCTTCCCCATTTCAAATTCAGATGAAATTTAAACATGATGCACACCCCTAATGCATGGTCTATCTGGGATGTGACAACTCACCCCACTCAAAGAATCTCGTCCGAGATTTAGAATCTGTTATTGAAAAAGGTGGGTACTCAAGTCGAAGGCGATCCTCCCTTTCCCAAGTTGCTTCTTGCTCGGAATGGTTTGACCATTGAACCTTTAGAAACTTGATATTCAGGCGTCGAGGTGGTGCGCTCGGTTTGATCGAGGATCACGATATGGGAATTACTCTCGATAGGTGAGGTTATCTTGGAGATCAAGCGTTTCGTGGTCCCTCCACGGATAGGATCAGAAACCGCTGAGTTGGGAAGCGTGGAAGACATCATGGACCTTGGAAGATCGGAGGTAGTTCAATTGGTGAGCAACTTCCCTCGTTTGGCAAGAATGCGAAAGGGTCAATGTAACGAGGAGCCAACTTGCCCTTGATACCGAATCGATGGGTTCCCTTTAAAGAGTAACCCGGTAAGCCTTCTCGCCAATTTCATAAGCCATGGAAGCATGCTTGCTGATCATATTGGCTCTTTTGCGAGATTGGGCTGTTTTCAATTTCTCACGAACAACGCGAACCTGTTCTCGCTTCTGAATCATATCCGGGCCAAAGTTGTCTCTCCGGTTCGACCGTTAAGGCGTTCGACATTTTCGTCCATAAAGAACTTGAAAGGGCTTTGCCCAAACTGGCTGATAACTATTGTTATAAGCGAACTTCGGCGAATGGAAGGCATTTCTCCCAATTCATGCGAAAGAGATGTGAAGCTCGAAGCATATCCTCTAAGATTTGATTGACTCGTTCTACTTGACCACTTGATTGGGGATGGAAGCGGTGCTAAAGAGAGCGAGTTCCCATAGCGTTTGGAAACTTTCCCAAAATCGAGAGGTGAAGAGACTCCACGGTCGGAGTTAATCTCGATGGAACACCATGAAGAGACACTATTAGGAGATGTACAAATCAGCTAGGCTGGCTAGCGGTTATACTCTCACGAACAGGTAGGAAGTGGGCTACTTTGGAAAGGCGATCAACGACAGCGAAGATAGCGTTATTCCCTCTCTTGGTCTGGAAACCGGTAATGAAATCCATACCGATTTTATCCCATTTCCATTCAGGAATGTCCAAAGGTTGAAGGGTACCGGCAGGCCGTTGATGCTCGCTTTAACTTTCGACGACAAGCGTCGCGATTAGCAATGTATTGAGCGATTTCTCTCTTCATCCTAGTCCACCAAAACCTCTCGTAGATCTTGATACATTTTAGTACTACCGGGATGAATGGTGAGAGGAGAGTCATGAGCTTCCTTAAGGATCAATCGCCTCGGGTTGCGACCTTAGGGACCACTAGGCGGTCTCCAAAGAACCGACACCTTGTTCATCAATGGAGAAACAATCTGCGACTCCTTTCTTGATGTTTCTCCTGATCAGAGATTCGGATCTACCTTACGTGCTTTGATGATCTGATCCGTAAGGTAGGTTTGCCACCGGGTGGAAAGGAATCCTCGAGGAACAATGTGAAGATTAAGCTACGAAATTCCTCGTGGAGAATTGGTTGACTTTGTTGTAACATCAAATTGTTACAATAAGATTTGCGACTTAGTCGTCGCCATGACATTAGCTTTGCACGGGTGTAGGATATTCCTAAGTGAAATCTGTAATCAACTCGACCAACGTCTTTGCCGAGATTCAAATCCGGTTGGGTGAAGATATATTTCAGACTTTGGTGATCGTGTAGATTTACATAGCGATTACCCGAAGGTAATGTCGCCAGGTTTTGAGTGCATGAACCCTTGCTGCAAGCTCTAGATGCGTGTGTGGGTAGTTATCCTCATGTGGGCCAGCTAGTCGAAGCGTAGGCAATCACATAGCGATCTTGCATGAGTATACAACCTAGTCCTTGTCGCGCGTGATAATAGATAATAAAGTCCTTAGAAATCTGGTGGAACAAATGCGGGAGCAGATGTCGAGCGTCTTTTCGGTTCTGAAGCTGATCTCGCCTTTGTGGCGTCCATTCGAACTTCTTATCTTTCTTGAGGAGTTCGGTTAGAGGTTTAAGCAACTTTAGAAATTCTCGTGAAGCGGCGGCAATAGCTCGCTAAGCAGAAACTCGAACTTGCTGACCGATTCAGGTGGAGTCGATCAAGGGACGGCTTGAACTTCGCTTCGGGATTGACAGCAATACCCTTACCGGAGATTACATGTCCTAGATAGGTCACTTACGGTAACAGAATTCACATTTAGAATTTGGCATAAAGGCGGTGCTCTCGAAGTTTCATCAATACTAGCCTTAGATGTTGGCATGTTCTTCCTCATTCTTGGAGTAGATGAGTATATCATCGAGGTATACCAGACGAATTTATCCAAATACTCCATGAAGATTGAGTTCATTAACGAGAGAAGGTGGCTGGAGCATTGGTTAATCCGAAGGACATGACGGTGTACTCGTATTGGCCATAACGGTGACAAAGGCCGTTTGGGTATGTCCCGTTCTTGATTTTGATTTGATGGTAGCCCAACCTCAAATCCATCTTGGAAAAAGGCGAGGATCGGCGAGCTGATCATACGGTCGTTGATCTGGGAGGCGGATACTTGTTCTTGATAGTGACCAAATTGACGAGTCGGTAATCTACAACCATCCGATCCGTACCATCCTTCTTCTTGACGAAGAGGGCAGGGCAAGCCCATGGAGATGAACTAGGACGGATGAAACCCTTTTGCAAGGACTCATCGAGTTGTTTCTTAAGTTCAGCTAGTTCTAGGGGTGCCATCTTATAAGGTCTCTAGAGATTGGGGCGGTTAGGGAACAAGATCTATACGAACTCGACATCCTGTCGGGTGGAACACTGGCAGTTCTTCGGAAAGACATCCAGGAAATCACGGACTACGGAATATCTTGAGATCTGGAAGAGGTTGGCATTTAAGGAGTAAAGGCGGCGCTTAGACACTCGGGTTAAAACATCCTTTGTTTTGCCGAAGGATGAAATAAGTTGAGCGGTTCTAGTCGAGCAATCAATCTTGGCATAATGGGCTGACATCCGGTCCATACCCAAGATGATGTTTATGTCAGAGGACTTAAGAGCTATTAGAGGCGAAAGACTAATCATCGACAAAATTTCATTCCATGACTTATTCTAGAGGTTTGCCATCTAGAACCGAGGTTTGAATTTCCATGGAGGTAGGCATGTCGCGAGAATGTGGTGTTGTGCAATCGAGCATAGCTCTCGAGAAATAAATGAATGAGATGCTCGAGTATCAAAAAACAGTTGCGGATGGCAATTAACAAGAAAGCGTCCGAGGGCGGCGTTGGGATCCTCATAGGTTTCTTGAGCGAGACATAGTTGACATGGCCACGGCGGTGGCAACGGCAGCATAGGGAACCTTTCTGTTGGCTTGCCTGCGCCAGCAGACTTTCGACTTGATTGGGGTTGTTAGGGGACACTCTCGAATATAGTGGCCCGTCTCTCCACATTTGAAGCAAGTGATCACATTTGGCCGTGGGGCCACATTAGCGATTGGACCTCCATATGTCTTGGGTGGAAAATCGGCTGATTGGGCGGCGCCTCGAAGGATGGCCTCGGGTGTGTACACAGGTGGTAGAGCCGTGTTGGGACCCAAACCGGCGCTTACAGGGAACGAGCGGATGGCGATCGAGAATCACGGATGTGCTTGCGTGAAGCCTCGAAGTCGATCTGCCCGATCTCGGCTGATAGCCTTATTGACTAACCGAGAAGAGGTGCATTCATGCGAGCGGAGATCTCGGCGTAGCTCGAGGCTAAGTCCCTTCGGAACCTCGCTTTGCTTCTTAGCATCGGTAGAAACTTCTTGGGGAGCATAACGTGCTAACCTCCCAAATTCACGGTTGTAGGCATCCGTTCAGCCGGCCTTGGGTGGCTCGAAATTCCTCACGTTTGCGGTCCATAAGTCCTACGGAATATGGTGCTCGCGGAAGCGGCGAATTCATCCCAAGTTGTAACTTGTCGAGCGGACGCATAGCCTCATAGTTTTCCCACGGTGGCGGGGCCTTCCGGATGATAGGCGGCAAAGGTAACTTTGTCGACCTCGGACACGATGGCGGAGCGCGGCTTGTGATGAATCTGCGGAGCCAATCATCGGCGTCGAGTGGCTCGGCGAACATTTGAACTTTGGAGGATAAAGCTTGCGAAGTCATTGGTGAAACCCATCGTTTCTTGGCTGGCGTGCTGTGTTTTGTTCAATCCGCTCCAATAAGCGGTTGGTTTAGCGCATTATTGCGTTACCTTCGACATCACCTCGGCCAAAGATGGCGGTTGCGGCGATTCACATTTACGGCTGCTGGCCTCTCCTGCTGCTGGACAGCGGGAGAATTCGAGTGTTGACCATCACGGGAGACAAAACAAAGGTTTAAACCAGGATGGCAGAATTTAACAAGGAAGTGCGGAAGGTAATGGGCGGTATGGAATGCAAAGATGTTCATCCGTATGACATGGTAATATAAACTGCCATATATATATATACCATCGGTCATACACACCATTCATAGTTTAGTACAAGCACGTGATACAACTATAAGGAAAGGCGTTACATCTCATCGGAAGCATTCCAACTCCTATACATTATTTTCTACACTTAGGAGCGATACACACTAAGTTGTATTCCACGAGTCACGCGGGCGGTGGAAACACAACCATTACCATACTAGAATACTACTACTATCTCGGGCAGCTCCATAGTAGTCTCATAGAAGTCACCACCCAGGACACAGGAAGTGGAACATGATCGTCAGGAAGCAGACAATCTGTGGGCACTGTGGACCATAAGGACTCGGATGTGGCCGTGGACCAACAAGCAGTGGCAGAAGAGGCCCACGAGGTGGAGTGATGCCTCCAACCTCACGCCACTCCATGAAGTCCAGCAAACTTCGCCCACCGAGTACAAGTCTCTCATGTCCATACATCCGGCTTGCACGGCAGGTGCAAACCTAGTCGAGTGGCCAGTGGTGAGGCGGGCATTAACAGCTTCCATCGCATGAGGCCGGTTCTCACGGTCCTTGTCCTCCAACAACTTCGGTGAGTAGTGCGGAGGTGAGTCCTCATGGGATGCATCCTTGTACAAACCACGAGGTAGCCATCGCCCAGGAAGAGATCTTTGGCATATAGCGGAAATCGGTGTTGCTCGATAAAGCAGTCTGGCTCGAATAATAGTCATCATGGAATAGGCTGCATCTTATGCAGGACATTCCAATAGTGATTCGAGCCCATAGGAGCGATGAAGTGGCTCGGTAGCTCCGGGATAGGATGGATAAATCCGGACCGTGCATAGGTATTGGCTTTGATTGAAATCCTGAACTGCTCCTCGGCGGTATATTCGGGATACCATCGATAACCAGCCTCAATCATCACCTAACCAACATGGCGTGTGACCGCACACATCAATGCAGGTGGTCGAGCGAACCACTTGTTACGAGGAGCGGTGGCCATGAAAGCACAGCCATAATGCAAAGGCATTAGAATTCCTAGGGAAAATCGGCAGCATAACATCTGTAAATGCTCAAATCAAATTTGAGACATTCAAAATCAGATTTGCAAAACCACTCAACAACATCATATCAAGGTTACGGTTCAAAGGTAATAGCATACTAAAATTTAGTAACACTGAGCGAGGATGTAACCAACAATCCTACAAGGTACTACGGATAGTAACACGTGAACTGATAGAAAAGAGCCTAGTCCTAACCCACGTTGAATGAGAAGAGGATGACTCGGATCGGAGGGCATAAGGTAAAGGAGTAAAAAGAGCCTTCGTTCCTCCACAATCAATTCCCTACATATAACTAAAGCATTTCTAGACTCAACTTGACCAGTTTGGCTTAGCGGACCTCTGAGGCAGCCCTGCTCTGATGCCAGCTGTCGGGACCCGATTCAAGTCACATCGACCTAGGTGGTAACACCTCATATCACTTTGCGGCCTCACATGCGGTATTCCACAGGTGTCGCCTTACCATGGCCGGGACCGTTTGCGTCTTTTGGCTCCACGTATATGATAGTGTCGCTAGCATCCACATGACAAAGAACCGGGCCGACATGGCTGGTCGTGAACCCAAGCGGCACTAACCTATGGGGACGAGCATACATGAAACACTTGAGCATGTCGGTCATCAGCGTATGAACTTGGGCTGTAGCCTTTGGGCTAACGAGGACTCCGGTATCCCGGGCTGTAGCAGCTAAGGCAGGACTCAAGTATCACCGCGTGACATTTCCCGAAGGACAGGACATAAGGCAGAAATGAATCACATGCGGCCAGTCAAGTGTCCAAGCAGTAGTCTTTGGGCTAGCGGGACTCCGGTGAACGGCATGGCGGACTACTATCGCTCGAAGCGAGACTACATTTCCCCATATGAGAGGCTGCCAAGGATAAACAACTAGATTGTGGATCCACTCATACCAAGCATTTCAATCATACACATTATGCCCGATATGAGTAAATACAACAAGGCATCACAACAAAACTCTACAACTCAAGTACTTTATTTAAGAGGCTCAGGAGCCATACATAACTATAGTCATACGGTGGGGTCACATGACCCAACACTCAAATCATACAATCATACAAGCACATGCGGAAGCAAAGTAGTCGAGTCTAGGACTCTAGAAAGAAAGAAAGCTTGTTGGAGCCTTTCTATCTACATGGCCCTTCACAAGTCTTAGATCGCCACAGGTGGCTAAGCTTACGTATCGAAGTCAACATCTACATAGAATCCGTCGGAGGGTAGTATAGTCCTCGAAAAATATTGATTAAGCAAACATGAGTACAAAAGTACTCAGCAAGTCTTCACAGAATCCTATCATACATGCACATTCTCAAGGAAGGAGGTGGAGTTAAATGCACAAGCCAGCTTTGACTCTTGGCTAAGCTATCCTCGTGACACACTTTGTAAAGCATTTTGTCGTACAGAGTCCACTAATCACCATCACAATACTCCACCGTGGATCCTCTCGTCATCCCGAGAAGCATCCACGATACTCACACTTATCTTGAGGCTTTTAGTAGTATCCATTTACTTGTCTATGACGATATAGGTAACCCGAAGTCCTTCTCCGTGGACACGGCTATTGAATAGATCATATTTAACCTGCGGGGTATACTTCTTCCACGCTCT
>JAHIAM010016007.1:0-13177 GCA_021605205.1 Aegilops longissima
AACAAGCAGGGCGAGGATGTAACAACAATCCTACAAGGTACTACGGATAGTAACCGTGAACACGATAGAAAAGAGCCTAGTCCTAAACCCACGTTGAATGAGAAGAGGATGACTCGGATCGGAGGGCATAAGGTAAAGGGTAAAAGAGCCTTCGTTCCTCCACAATCAATTCCCCTACATATAACTAAAGCATTTCTAGACTCAACTTGACCAGTTTGGCTTAGCGGACCTCGAGCAGCCCTCTGATGCCACTTCGGGACCCGATTCAAGTCACATCGACCTGGTGGTAACACCTCATATCACTTTGGCCTCCCGGTATTCCCGGTGTCGCCTTACCATGGCCGGGACCGTTTCGTCTTTTGGCTCACGTATATGATAGTGTCGCTAGCATCCACATGACAAAGAACCGGGCCGACATGGCTATCGTGAACCCAAGCGGCACTAACCTATGGGACGGGCATACATGAAACACCTCGAGCATGTCGGTCATCAGCGTATGAACTTGGGCTGTAGCTGGGCTATGAGGACTCCGGTATCCGGGCTGTAGCAGGCTAGGCAGGACTCAAGTATCACGCGTGACATTTCCCGAAGGAGACGGACATAAGGCGAAATGAATCACATGCCGGCCAGTCAAATGTCCAAGCGTAGTCTTTGGGCTAGCAGGACTCGGTGAACCGGCATGTGGGACTACTATCGCTCGAAGCACAAGACTTACATTTCCCCATATGAGAGGCTGCCAAGGATAAACAACTAGATTGTCGGATCCCCTCATACCAAGCATTTCAATCATACCATAATATGCCCGATATGAGTAAATACAACAAGGCATCACAACAAAACTCTACAACTCAAGTACTTTATTTAAGAGGCTCGAGGAGCCATACATTATAGTCATACAAGTAGGGGTCACATGACCCAACACTCAAGTCATACAATCATACAAGCACAGCGGAAGCAAAGTAGTCTGATCAGGACTCTAGAAAGAAAAGAAAGCTTTTGGAGCCTTTCTATCTACATGGCCCTTCACAAGTCTTAGATGCACACAGGTGGCTAAACACTAAATCGAAGTCAACATCTACATAGAATCCGTCGGAGGGGTAGTATAGTCCTCTGAAAAATATTGATTAAGCAAACATGAGTACAAAAGTACTCACAAGTCTTCTACAATCCTATCATACATGCACATTCTCAAGGAAGGAGTGGAGTTAAATGCAGCAAGCCAGCTTTGACTCTTGGCTAAGCTATCCTCTGACACACTTTGTAAAGCATTTTGTCGTACGAGTCCACTATCCACCATCACAATACTCCACGTGGATCCTCTCTCGTCATCCCAGAGAGCCATCCCGATACTCACTTATCTTGAGGCTTTTAGTAGTATCCATTTACTTGTCTTGGTGATATAGGTAACCCGAAGTCCTTCTCCGTGGACACGGCTATTGAATAGATCATATTTAACCTGCGGGTATACTTCTTCACCGCCTCTCACCACTTATAAATCGTTTACGACATGTACTAACAACCTTGGGAAGCCCGCGTGGGTGTCGGCCCACCTACCTAAACACCAAGTCCCTAGTCCGGTTATGCCTATTGGGTTCCATCCATGGGAAGTCGGGAGGTTTCCCTACAGCCCGAGCGATGTGGCGGGGTTCGAGATACCAAGCGGCTTTCGGTACACGGCCCCGGTGCCTACCAAACCCACCCCTAAGGTCAGCGTTTGGGCAATCTACAAACACGAAACTACTTGCAACTCCGGACTATGAGAGGGTGGTTAAAACCAGAGGGTCCATTGGTTTGGGCCCAATGGTGGTATAGCTAGTTCATGGATCACAAAACCAGATCTCGTTCTTAAGTTGGCTTCAATGAAACAACCCACCATGTACTCCAATGGCCTCTCATCGATACCTTTACCTCGTGTTCAACACTTACACTCTCGAACCAACACAACCTTTCACTCCGGTTCATCATCGATGAGCCGACGACACAACTCTAAGCATAGCAAGCATAGCATGGTAGGAATCACAAACATGGCTCAATCAACTCCTACACATACTAGTGGGTTTCATCTAATTCTTGTGGCAATGGGTCATGCAAAGGAAGTGGGTTCAACTACCGCACACACAGTTGAATCGCGTTGTCTTAATGCATAAAATGAGAAGGACGAGAACATGGGTTTTATTCGGAATGTTCAATGAATTGCTTTGATGGGCGGGTAAGAACTGCCCTTGGATGGGTTATCGAGGTTATCTTGAGGCAGAACCTATCATGAAAACACACCAAAATAAACATACAACCAATTGCAACAATATGATGCATGCTATGACATGGCAAGATGAATGTGTGTTGGCCTAATGCAAGTTGAAAGGGCGGGGATGATCTCATTTGACCAAATTCAAATGATGGATCATTGAGTTAGTCCTAATGGTGCAAAATCTTAATCTGGTTATTCAGCATAGTTAACTTGTTTTAACATGCATGAAACCTGTACCAATGGATAGAGTGTATTTTTGATAAATTTTCATATATAAATCTTTGCATTTGGAGTTATAGAATAAAAGTTATAAGCATTTGAAATTTGAATTATATTCGGATTTTAGTATATAAAATAATTCAAATTGAATTAATCGTCGCTGGGCAATGGCGTCGGAGGTCAGGGGGTCGTCGGTCAAACTGACCGTGGGACCCGCATGTCGAAATTAATTTAGTTTTAATTAAAACTAATCCTAATTAGATTGGGTGGGGTCCTCGCCGACCCGGAGGGAGAGGGGCCTGGTGAGGTCAACTCAGGCGTCTAGCCGCCCGAGGCAACCTTGACAAGTGCATTCACTGGGCTCCAAATGGGCCGAGGGGCATCTGGTAGCTAGAGGTGAGCCGGGGGTTTGGTGGGGGTGGTTGGGTGAGGTGGCGGGTGGGGCCCGGCTGACGAGGAGGGCCGAGGCTCGCCACCCGCGGTTAGGGTTAGCGGCCTCGGCGAGGCCGGGGTGCAGTTAGCCTCGTTGGAGAGTGGTGAGTGTGATGGACAAGTGGTGCGGCCGGTGGGGGGGCTGTCGGGCCAAGTCCGGTGGTTGACGATCGTCGGTGCTTTTGTGGTGCAGAAGGAAGCGGAGAGGATAGAAGGCTAGCTAGGTTCGTAGTGGAACTGCGAAGCTTCGTCGGGGGTCGAGGCGGTGATCTGTGGCGGCGGCGATGGGGATCTCCGTGACCTTGGACTCGGTGGTCGATGAGTGCCTCGGGGGTCTTGGGCGAGGGACTAGCTGGCTAGGGAATAGCGGGTCTTGGCGTGAGGACATGGAGTGCGTGGGCGGAGAATGGCAGTGGCGTGTCGGCGATGGCGTCGGCCAGGTCGGCGGCGAGAGAGGAGCAGGGGAAAGTGAGGTGTCAGGGGGTTCGGGGGACGGCCGTGGGTCGTCCAGTGGCAGAGGGGTGAGCGGCGGGCCCGGCTCGTGGCGCGCCCGCTCCCGCCGACACCCCTACTGCTGGCGAGCCAAGCAGCTTTGGCCAGCTCTTTGGCTGGGCAGCGGTGGGGAGTCTTTGGCGACAGTGAGTTTTTCCATTTTAATTTTTCTATTTATGCAACTCTGTTTTAGGATTTTTAAAAATACCAAAACACTTTCAAAAATTACCAAAATGCTCGGTCACTAGTTGGAATATTCCCAACATGAAACATTTAGTTTAACAATTTTGAACACTTAAAATAATTTCATAATTTAAAATGCCCATTTCAAAAACTTGTGATTTAATTATAGAACCCTTAGGTGACCTAGAAAATGTCCCACTTTCTTTGACATGGATCTTAAACCCAAACATAGAGGATGAGCATTTTGAAGGGCATTTGATTCATTGAATTAAATTTTAGTAAACCCTAGTTATTTTAAGGAGGGGGTGTTACGGGGTTTCCCTTTCCCATTTCAAATTGATGAAATTTAAACATGATGCACCCTAATGCATGGTCTATGGGATGTGACAACCGCATTGAACTTTGCAAATTTCGTCCAGCGATGATGATACCGCTTGAGCGGGACTATTCGAAGATTAAATCTTAAGCCGGAAGGTTATCCGAGATCCGAAGCCATTAGGCTGGCCTCAATTCCTCTACTCTAGTATGGGCTTAAAATCTTTTGGGTAATCTGGAGAATCATTGCCCAATTTTGTGGCCTTGTATCCAGATAGGCGGAGTTCAGGCTGCTATTACGCCGTCCATCGGGACTCTTAGTGAGGTAATCCGTCGATGATTGGGTCAGAACCAATTCGAATCCGCGTATAGTTGTGGGTGGTCCTTCGATCGGTATTGGGCGGAGGCCATGGGTCTTTGGCTGCTCCATCGCATATACTTCCCTTATGCTTGCTTTCCGCTTCCCTTTTGGGTATGTGGGTTCGTATATCATGTTCACCTCCGCACTTGTTGTGGAAAGCCCTTCTCCTCTATTGTTGGCGGGCTCTTCCTCGTCATCGCTATCGGCCCCTTAGCGTTGTTTTGGTAACAACCACCTTGCTTGAACACAACAATCCTGTTGGTGGTTGGCTGTTTAGGGGATGCCATGTATGGCACAGCGATTAGTATTGGTCCAAGTTGGATGGGCCTGGATATTTCTTTTGAATGGCTTCTTCCGGTGGGGTTTAGAGCCTCTGAATCCGGCATTCTTGCCGTATCTTCATTATCACCCGTTAATGCGGCGTTTATGCTTGTTCTGTGCGACCTGCCATTGCTATCCTTGGTATCCGAACTCACTTTGGGGCGTAGTAATTTCAAAATTTTCCTACGATCACGCAAGACCATGGTGATGGCATAGCGAGAGGGAAAGTGTCGTCCCGTACCCTCGTGAACCCGGCGAGGCGTTATAACATCGCGGTTGATGTAGTAATGCGTCTTCACGACCCGACCGATCAAGCACCGAGCGTCGGCACCTCCGAGTTCGCACCGGTTCAGCTCGATGGCGATCCCGGACTCCGATCCAGCAAAGTGTGGGGATGAGTTCCGTCGACGAGCGGCATGGTGGCGATGATGATGCTCCACCGGCCGGGCCGCCTAAGCTCATGACGATATGACTTCTCCAGGAGGCCGCTAAGCTCATGACGATATGACAGGTGGAATATGGTGGAAGGGGCACCGCTCAGGCTAAGGAAAGATCCGTAGATCAACTTGTGTGTCATGGGGTGCCCCTTGCTATATAAAAGGAGGGAAGGGAGGGGCTGGCCGGCCACCTATGGCTGCGCTGGGAGTCCTACTCCCACGGGAGTAGTTCCCCAATCCTAGTCCAACTAGGGTTTGACCAAGGGGAGAGGGAGAGAGGCCCCCTTCTCCTAGTCCTAATAGGACTAGGGAAGGGGGAAGGTCTGACCCAGGGCCCCTTTCCTCCTTTCCACTAAGGCCCATCAAGGCCCATTGACCCCCGGGAGGTTCGGTAACCTCCGGTACTCGATAAATTCCCAATTTCACGGAGTGATTCGAATCAAACATAGGCTTCAATATATCAATCTTTATGTCTCGACCATTTGAGACTCCTCGTCATGTCCGTGATCTCATCGGGACTCGAACAACCTTGGTACATCAATATCATATAAACTCATAATAAGCTCGAAGCGTTAAGCGTGCGGACCCTACGGGTTCGAGAACTATGTGACATGACCGAGACACCTCTCGGTCAATAACCAATAGCGGGACCTGGATGCCCATATTGGTTCCTACATATTCTCGAAGATCTTTATCGGTCGGACCGCATAACAACATCGTTGTTCCTTTGTCATCGGTATGTTACTTGCCGAGATTGATCGTCGGTATCAATACCTAGTTCAATCTGTTCTTGGCAAGTCTCTTTTCTCGTTCCGTAATACATCATCTCACAACTAACAATTTAGTTGCAATGCTTGCAAAGGCTTATGTGATGTGCATTACCGAGGGCCAGAGATACCTCTCCAGACAATCGGGTGACAAATCCTAATCTCGAAATATCCAACCCAACATGTACCTTGGAGACACACGAATGTACCTTTATAATCACCCGATTCGTTGTGACGTTTGGTAGCACCAAAGTGTTCCTCGGGCAAGCGGGAGTTGCATAATCTCATAGTCATAGGAACATGTATAAGTCATGAAGAAAAGCACTAGCAACAAACTATCGATCAGGTGCTATGCTAATGGAATGGGTCATGTCAATCAGATCATTCAACCAATGATGTGATCCCGTTAATCAAATAACAACTCCTTGTTCATGGTTAGGAAACATAACCATCTTTGATTAACGAGCTAGTCAAATGAGGCATACTAGTGACACTCTGTGGTTTATGTATTCACACATGTATTATGTTTCCGGTTAATACAATTCTAGCATGAATAATAAACATTTATCATGATATAAGAAATAAATAATAACTTTATTATTGCCTCTAGGGCATATTTCCTTGATCTCCCACTTGCACTAGAGTCAATAATCTAGATCACATCACCATGTGATTAACATCATAGTTCACATCATCATGTGATTAACACCCATAATTCACATCGCCATGTGACCAAGACCCAAAGGGTTTACTAGATTCAGTAATCTAGTTCACATCGCTATGTGATTAACACCCAAAGAGTACTAAGGTGTGATCATGTTTTGCTTTGTGAGAGAATTTTAGTCAGCGGTCGCCACATTCGAATCCTTATGTATTTTCAAATCTCTATGTCAACAATGCTGCGGGCTACTCTAGCTAATTGCTCCCACTTTCAATATGTATCTAGATTGAGACTTAAAGTCATCTAGATTGGTGTCAAAACTTGCATCGGCGTAACCCTTTCGACGAACCTTTTATCACTTCCATAATCAGAAACATATCCTTATTCCACTAAGGATAATTTTGACCGCTGTCCATTGATCTACTCCTAGATTACTATTGTACTCCTTGCCAAACTTAGGTAGGGTATACAATAGATCGGTACCTGACATGGCATACTTTATAGAACCTATGGCTGATGCATAGGGAATGACTTTCATTCTCTTTCTATCTTCTGCCGTGGTGGGTTTGAGTCTTACTCAATTTCACACCTTTACACAGGCAAGAACTCTTTCTTTGACTGTTCCATTTTGAACTACTTCAAAATCTTGTCAAGGTATGTATTCATTGAAAAACTTATCAAGCGTCTTGATCTATCTCTATAGATCTTGATGCTCAATAATAACAACTTCACGAGGTCTTTCTTTGAAAAACTCCTTTCAAACACTCCTTTATGCTTTGCGAATAATTCTACATTATTTCCGATCAACAATATGTCATTCACATATACTTATCGAAAATGCTGTAGTGCTCCCCTCACTTTCTTGTAAATGGGCTTCTCCAAAAGTGTATAAAACCATATCTTTGATCAACTCATCAAGCGTATATTCAACTCAAGATGCTTGCACCGTCCATAGATGGATCTGGAGCTTGCACATTTTGTTAGCTCCTTTAGGATTGACAAAACCTTCGGTTGCATCATATACAACTCTTCTTTAATAAATCCATTAAAGAATGTAGTTTTACATCCATTTGCCGATTTCATAAAATGTGGCAATTGCTAACATGATTCAGACAGACTTAAGAATCGCTTCTGATTGAGAAAATCTCATTTGTAGTCAACACCTTGAACTTGTGAAAACCTTTTTGCGACAAGTCGAACTTTATGAATAGTAACACTACTATCGCATCATCTTCCTCTTGAAGATCCATTTATATAATATGGCTTGCCGATCATCGAACAACTCCATCAAAGTCCACACTTTGTTCATATATGGATCCCATCTCAGATTTCATGGTCTCAAACCATTTCGTGGAATCTGGGCCATCATCGCTTCCTCATAGTTGTGGTTCATCATGGTCTAGTAACATGACTTCTAGAATAGGATTACCGTACCACTTGGTGCGGATCTTACTCTGGAAGACCTCGAGGTTTGGTAGTAACTTGATCTGAAGTTTCATGATCATCATCATTAACTTCCTCACTAATTGGTGTAGGAATCCTTGGAACTGATTTACGTGATGAACTACTTTCCAATAAGGGAGAAGGTACAATTACCTCATCAAGTTCTACTTTCCTCCCTCACTTCTTTGAGAGAAACTTCTTCTCTAGAAAGGATCCATCTTAACAACGAAAAACTTGCCTTTGGATCTGTGATAGAAGGTGTACCCAATAGTTGCCTTTGGGTATTCTATGAAGGCGCACTTCTCCGATTTGGGTTAGAGCTTATCGGTGAAAACTTTTTCACATAAGCATCACAACTCAAACTTTAAGAAGCGACAGACTTAGGTTTCTTGCTAAACCATAGTTCATCGGTGTCATCTCAGCGGTTTAGATGGTTGCCCTATTAGCGTGAATGCAGTTGTCTCTAATGCATAACCCCAAAGCGATAGTGGTAAATCGGTAAATACATCATAGATCGCACCATATCATAATAAAATGATTCTGACGTTCGGACACACCATAACGTTGTGGTGTTCCGGTGGCGTGAGCTGTGAAACTATTCCACATTGTTTTCATTGAAGACCAAACTTCGTAACTCAAATATTCATCTCCACGATCAGATCGGAAACTTTATTTTCTTGTTACGATGATTTTCCACTTCACTCTGAAATTCTTTGAACCTTTCAACTATTTCGGACTTATGTTTCATCAAGTAGATATACCCATATCTGCTCAAATCATCTTGTGAAGGTCGAAAATAACGATACTTGCCCGAGCATCAACACTCATTGGATGCATACATCGGTATGTATTATTCCCAATAAGTCGGTAGCTTGTTCCATTGTTAGGAGAGCGGAGTTTTAGTCATCTTGCCCAAAAGGCACGGTTCGCAAGCATCAAATGATTCATAATCAAGTGATTCCAAAGTCCATCGGCATGGAGTTTTCTTCATCGCTTTACACCAATATGACCTAAGCGATGCCACAAATAAGTTGCACTATCATTATTAACTTTGCATCTTTTGGTTTCAATATTATGAATATGTGTATCACTATGATCGAGATCCAATGACCATTTTCATTGGGTGTGTAACCATATAAGGTTTTATTCATGTAAGCAGAACAACAATTTATTCTCTTACTTTAAATGAATAACGTATTGCAATAAACATGATCAAATCATATTTATGCTCAACACCAAATAACACTTATTTAGGTTCCACACTAATCCGAAAGTATAGAGTGTGCGATGATGATCATATCAATCTTGGAACTACTTCCAACACTCATCGTCACTTCCCTTCAACTAGTCTCATTTGATACGTAACTCCTGTTTGAGTTACTAATCTTAACAACGACAGTATCAAATACTCGAGGGCCACTATAAACACTAGTAAGGCCACATCAATAACCTGTATATCAAATATAACCTTGTTCACTTTGCCATCCTTCTTATCCACCAAATATTGGGGTAGTTCGCTTCCGGTGACCAGTTCCATTGCAGCAAAAGTACTCGGTCTGGGCTTAGGTCTGACTTGGGCTTCTTCACTCGAGCAACAACTTGCTTGCCGTTCCTTTTGAGTTCCCTTCTTCCTTTGCCATTTTCCTTGAGACTAGTGGTTTGTCAACCATCAACACTTGATGTTTTCTTGATTTCTACCTTGCCGATTTTAGCATCGCGAAGAGCTGAAATCTTTTGTCATCCCTTGCATACTATAGTTCATCCGAAGTTCTACTAACTTAGTGATGGTGACTAGAAAAATTCTTCAATCACTATCTTATCTGGAAGATTAACTCCCACTTGATTCAAGTGATTGAAGTACTCGAGACAATCGAGCACATGCTCACTAGTTGACGATTCTCCTCCATCTTTTAGCTATAGAACTTGTTGGAGACTTCATACTCTCAACTCGGGTATTTGCTAAAATATTAACTTCAATTCTGGAACATCTCATATGGTCCATGGCGTTCAAGCGTCTTTGAAGTCGATTCTAAGCCGTTAAGCATGGTGCACTAAACTATCAAGTAGTCATCATATTGAGCTAATAGCGTTCATAACGTCGCATCGCTCCTGCAAATAGGTCTGTCACCTAGCGGTGCATTAAGGACATAATTCTTCGCGCAATGAGGATAAACCTCAGATCACGGATCCAATCCGCATCATTGCTACTAACATTTTTCAATACAATTTTCTCTAGGAACACATATAAAAACATAGGGAAGCAACAACGCGAGCTATTGATCTACAACATAATTTGCAAAATACTACCGGGACTAAGTTCATGATAAATTAAAGTTCAATTAATCATATTACTTAAGAACTCCCACTTAGAAAAATATCCCTCAATTCTCTAAGTGATTGCGTGATCCAATCAACTACACCATGACCGATCATCACGTGTGATGGAGTAGTTTCAATGGTGAACATCAATATGTTGATCATATCTACTATATGATTCACGCTCGACCTTCGGTCTCCGTGTTCGAGGCCATATCTTATATGCTAGGCTCGTCAAGTTTAACTTGAGTATTCGCGTGTGCAACTGTTTTGCACCGTTGTATTTGAGCGTAGAGCCTATCACACCGATCATCACGTGGTGTCTCGTACGAAGAACTTTAGCGTGCATACTCGGGAGAACACTTCTTGATAATTTTAGTGAGAGATCATCTTATAATGCTACCGTCAATCAAAGCAAGATAAGATGCATAAAGGATAAACATCACATGCAATCAATATAAGTGATATGATATGGCCATCATCATCTTGTGCTTGTGATCTCCATCTCGAACACGTCATGATCACCATCGTCACCGCGACACCTTGATCTCCATCGTAGCATCGTTGTCGTCTAGCCAACTATTGCTTCTCGACTATCGCTACTGTTTAGTGATAAAGTAAAGCAATTACATGGCGTTGCATTTCATACAATAAGCGACAACCATATGGCTCCTGCCGATTCCGATAACCGGTTACAAAACATGATCATCTCATACAATAAATATAGCATCACGTCTTGACCATATCACATCACAACATGCCTGCAAAAACAAGTTAGGCGTCCTCTACTTTGTTGTTGCAAGTTTTACGTGGCTGCTATGGGCTGAGCAAGAACCGTTCTTACCTCGCATCAAAACCACAGCGATACTTGTCAAATAGACTCCGTTTAACCTTCTCAAGGACGGGCGTATACTTCAGTTCAACTAAAGTGAGAGAGCAGACACCCCGGTCACCTTTAAGCAGCGAATGCTCACGGCGGTGAAACCAGTCTCGGCGTAAGCGTCTGGCGTAATGTCGGTCCGGGCCGCTTCATCTCCAATACGCTGAACAAAGTATGACATCTTTGGTAGGCAGTATGACTTTATCGCCACAACTCACTTGTGTTCTACTCGTGCAATGACATCAACGTAAAACCGGCTCGGATGCCCTGTTGGGGAGCGTAGTAATTTCAAAAATTTTCCTCACGATCACGCAAGACCATGGTGATGGCATAGCGAGAGGAAATGTCGTCCACGTACCCTCGTGACCAAGCGGGCGTTATAACATCGCGGTTGATGTATCGTGCGTCTTCCGATCCGACCGATCAAAGCACCGAGCGTCCGGCACCTCCGAGTTCCACGTTCAGCTCGATGGCGATCCCGGACTCCGATCCAGCAAAGTGTCGAGGATGAGTTCCGTCAACCTGACGGCGTGGTAGCGATGATGATGCTCCACCGGCGGGGCTTCGCCTAAGCTCATGACGATATGACTTCTCCGCAGGCTTCGCCTAAGCTCATGACGATATGACCGAGGTGGAATATGGTGGAAGGGCACCGCACGCGCTAAGGAAAGATCCGTGATCAACTTGTGTGTCATGGGGTGCCCCTCTTATATATAAAGGAGGGAAGGGAGGGGCTGGCGGCCACCTATGGCTGGCTGGAGTCCTACTCCCACGGAGTGGGATTCCCCAATCCTAGTCCAACTAGGGTTTGACCAAGGGAGAGGGAGAGAGGCGCCACCCTTCTCCTAGTCCTAATAGGACTAGGAAGGGGAAGGTGCGGCCAGCACTTGGGCCCTTTCCTCCTTTCCACTAAGGCCCATCAAGGCCCATTGACCCCGGAGGTTCGGTAACCTCCGGTACTCGTAAAATTCCCAATTTCACCGGAGTGATTCGAATCAAACATAGGCTTCCAATATATCAATCTTTATGTCTCGACCATTTGAGACTCCTCGTCATGTCCGTGATCTCATCGGGACTCGAACAACCTTGGTACATCAATATCATATAAACTCATAATAATGCATCGAAGCGTTAAGCGTGCGGACCCTACGGGTTCGAGAACTATGTAGACATGACCGAGACACCTCTCGGTCAATAACCAATAAGGGACCTGGATGCCCATATTGGTTCCTACATATTCTCTGAAGATCTTTATCGGTCGGACCGCATAACAACATCGTTGTTCCCTTTGTCATCGGTATGTTACTTGCCGAGATTCGATCGTCGGTATCAATACTAGTTCAATCTAGATTCTTGGCAAGTCTCTTTTCTCGTTCAAGTAATACATCATCTCACAACTAACACATTTAGTTGCAATGCTTCAAGGCTTATGTGATGTGCATTACAGAGGGCAGAGATACCTCTCCAGAGCAATCGGATGACAAATCCTAATCTCGAAATATGCCAACCCAACATGTACCTTGGAGACACATAATGTACCTTTATAATCACCCATTATGTTGTGACGTTTGGTAGCACCAAAGTGTTCCTCGGCAAGCAGGGTTGCATAATCTCATAGTCATAGGAACATGTATAAGTCATGAAGAAAAGCACTAGCAACAAACTATACGATCAGGTGCTATGCTAATGGAATGGGTCATGTCAATCAGATCATTCAACCAATGATGTGATCCGTTAATCAAATAACAACTCCTTGTTCATGGTTAGGAAACATAACCATCTTTGATTAACGAGCTAGTCAAATAGAGGCATACTAGTGACACTCTGTAGGTTTATGTATTCACACATGTATTATGTTTCCGGTTAATACAATTCTAGCATGAATAATAAACATTTATCATGATATAAGGAAATAAATAATAACTTTATTATTGCCTCTAGGGCATATTTCCTTCACTACCGAGTGTTTGGCCAAGTTGTTGCTTGAGCTAGCAGTGTCCTCTCCCAGCTAAAAGCGGGTCATGAGTGTGGTGAGGGCTGCCATGGATTTGACTTTTTCTGTCCTGGTGCGGGCTAGCCACCGTCGGATGTTGTGTTTTTGA
>JAHIAM010016008.1:0-18964 GCA_021605205.1 Aegilops longissima
ATGAGCAATATTGAAACATCATATGGAGAAAATGGACAACATCCAAAACAATGCATATCCGAAGCTAGGAGGGCATGGCATGGCATATGAGATAAAGGATGCAAAGGGAGCATATCAATATCATCACAAGAAAAACAAATGCCAATAACCTTGGGCCTGTCATCTATGCTATATGTGCAAATTGGGTTCATTTTAATGGCATATGCATAGTCACTATGAAGAGATTGCAAATAAGACATATGGTTGATCTCATGCATAGCATATGACAAGTCAAGCGGATTAGCAAACGTGATGTGACCTAAAGAATTGTCACAAGAAATCCTATGTAACATAACATCGCAGCTAATAGACTCCACATGAGAATCATCATATTCATCATAAATGGGCAAATCATCACAAGGGGAAATCATACTAGCATGAAGCATGGTACTAGGTGGATCAACATCATGCAAGCAATCAATCTCAAGAATGTCCACTAGTGGGACTAGAGCATCACCGTCACCTATGTTACCTTTGTCATTCCACTCAAGTGGTGTAGGTGAGGTGGGAAAGACCAAATTGTGGTCATCTTCATCTTGATGGAACCATGTGGGGGGTGCATCATATTCCACCATGGCCATCGTCTTGTCCAAAGGGAGGACGAAGTCGTCGAGGATCGGCGCGTCATCATAAATGGGACCTAGCACCAAATGAGAAGACACAATAGAGGTAGAGGTCAAGTTGTTAGAAATGCAAATGGCCTCACTAGACCTATCAACTATTTCACTCTCTCTATGTGGTGGTTCACTCACTCCCTCAAAATAGGTGCACTCAAACTCACGTATGGTGGAGTCACTCATCTCACTCAAGTGGTGTGGGTTGTGGCTCTCCTCACATGGGAATTGGGGCAACACATATATGGGGCTAGTGGTGAAGTCACTCTCACTCTCAATATGGTGGCTCAAGTCACTCAAGTCATCGGATGTCGCCGTGGTCGAAGGGAAAATCCCATGCTCAACCGTCTCGTAGTCGTCGTCGTGGATGAAGGCCGAAGATGGCACAACATCACTCGCGCCTCCTAAGATGGAAGCATCATCCTTGTTCGCCACCTTGTCGCTTGCCTCCAAAGCTTGGTCCTTGGAGGTCTCCGTAGTCGTACTTGTCGCCGCACCATCTTGAAAAAGAGTCAAGGTAGACTCGGCATCATCAATGCCACAAAGAGGGATGGCGGTGAAGTCGCACTTGGGAGCATCGTCTTGGAGCTTGTCGGGCTTGGACATCGTGGTGGTACTAGCCTCATGCTTGTTGTAGAGCTTGGTCTCCACGAAGTTTGCTTGGGGTGGAGAAGCGTTGGCCTTCATGAGTTCTTGTTCCGCCTTGAGAGCACCAATGTAGTAGTCGCCGATGGACTTGTAGTTCTCGAGGAAGATGGTCTTGGAGATGTCGCAGTAATCCCATCATGAAGTGGAACTTCATTGACATGGGGTCGCCCACGCCGCTCGTCGCAAGGCAATCTTCATCTCCTTGAAGTACGCGTCGATGGACTTGGATCCTGGATGGTGTTCTCCAATTGGCGCCGAAGTTGTTCCGTAGGTTGGAGGCACGAACTCTCGCCGCAAAGCTCTCTTCATCTTGGACCAACTCATCTCGTAGCACTCAAGGTGTGTGAAGCCACCATGTCGGCGTAGTCGTGGAAGTTTCTTGTGGCGCACTTCACTTGATCTTGGGAGGAACTTGATGTAGCTTGAGGTAGTTGTCCATCAAACGCTCCCACTCGAGGTACTCCTCGGGTTCTTGAGTCCCATAGAAAGGAATCTCGTGGTCGATGTCGAGGTCGTAGTAGCTCGTGGAAGTCGCGGACTTGAGCTTGGGGAGCTTCTCTTGAGCGTAGTCTTGGGGTGCTTGTTGGCGAAGATGCCGAATATCCGAAGGCGAAGATGCCTTGAAGTCGCTTGGCGAAGATGCCAAGGGAGATGGTGAAGTCGTTGAGCGGTTGTTGATGTTGAGCTCTTGACCTTCACGTTCTTGTTGATGATGGTGTCGATGCCGATGTGATCTTGCCGGAGATGGTAGCACGGAAGCATGTGCTCTTGAGCGTCTTCTCGAAGATGAGGAAGATCGCTTGTAGGACTTGATGAGGGCTTTGATCTCCTCCATTTGAGCGTGCATCTTGGCGTTGGAGTTGTTGTTCGTGGCATCGAACTCGTCGTTGTTGTTGTAGACCGAAGGTGAAGTGCCTTGCCTATCCATCACAAGACTCGAGCAAATATGAGTGGGAGAAAGAGAAGAACTTATACCAATGTACCTTGACCGATGTTGAAAATGAATCAAGTTCACTCAAATGCGGACAATGAAATAGCACTATTGGTACCAATCCTTGTCGGTTCTCACACCTACACAAGTAAAGCTTATGGAGGAGCTCGGTGAGGATAGTGGCACAAAAATTTAATGCAAAATGTTAGCAAGAGTCAATAATGTTGAAAGAAATTCACAAATTCGCAAGTGAAACAAATGGACCAATAGCAATATGAGGCACACGGAAACACACACACGGATAGATAAATGGGGCCGTGCAACCAAGGAATGAGCTCAAAATGTGGAATCCACCAAAACGCTCGTGTTGCACAACTCAAGAGAGACGCTAGCACGATTGCTCAATAGGCGGATACGACACTTGTGCACAACCTATAAGATGCAAAATGGATAAACTATCCCAAGTATGCTATGTATGTATGGTTCCCGGTGTTTCTCTCAAGATGATCCAAGATGATCGGATATGACAATCTTATATGCAATATGGTATGATGCTATGGCACTTGCTTACAAGCTTCTTTGCTCTCTTTCTTTTGCTTAAAAGCTTTATTTCTTTTTTTTCTATGGCCACTTTGCACAATGCACAAACCAAGATAGCAATTGTGTATATGCGGGAACAAACTTGAGACACAATGGATGATATGATACCAATATGATATGGTATGGTATGTAATGGAAGGTATGATCACTAATGTGCACAAGTAACGTTGCCGGCAATACTCAAATGGCTAGTCTCGATAGGCAAGTAACGCAAAAGTAAGGCTAGGGGTTAACAATGCAATGGCAAAGGGAATATACAATGGAGGGATACCACGATACCAAGATGATATGGAGGTTACCGTACGGCGATGATGAGTGGCGGTGTTCTTGATGTAGATACCAAGATGATGGAGACTCGTCCCTAAGTAGCCGAAACACCTTAGGAAACGGAAAAACCGCGAACTCAAAATCTCAAATGACAAATGTCAAAATGGTGGTAGCGGGAATGCGGTGGTGGTTTGCACTTGGCAATGCGGAAGTGGAATGATGGGCTATACACGTGTCGGAGTTGAAGTTGCCGTCCCTAAGTAGCCGAAACACCTTAGGAGACACAAGCCACAACTCGAAAAAGCTCAATCAACAATTGGGTTAAGTTGGGTTGGTTGAAGTGTATGGTGGGCAAAGTTATGTGGAAGTGGTGGTGGTGGTTGATGAAGAAGCAATCGTCCCTAAGTAGCCGAAACACCTTAGGAGACTCGAATCACTACTCAAACAACCTCAAATGCTATGGGGAACAAAATTGGTTAGGTTGCGGAAGTCGGTGGTGGCTATGCGGATGATATGGTGGAAGGCCTAGGCAAACTTGCCAAATTTTCAAAAATTTGATGGATTCAAATTGTGTTGGTGGTATTTTTGTTGGAAGGGGGATGTCAATAGCTTCAAAACGAGCTAAAGAACGTCAAAATCGGAGTTCGGATGAATTAGTTATGGACAAAACAAAAATCAGTCAAGTCGAAACTACAGGTTACGGACGTCCGTAAAGGTCGGACATCCGTAAATCCAGTTCGGTTAGGGGTTCGATCGTCCGAAAAGGTCGGACGTCCGGCCGTTCCAGGGGCTCCGGACGTCCGTAAAACTCCGGTCGTCCGGTGGGTCGGGGTCAACTCGAAAATTGAGATCCGGGACGCGATTTTGGGCGGAAATTGGTGATTTCGGAGTCAAAATTCGCGGGATTTTGTGGATGAAAGATGGGGAAACTTGGGGAAATGCTAGATCCACTCGAAACCAAGCAAATCCATGGATCAAAATCAACAAAACATCATCAAACCAACAAATCACAAAAAAAAATTGGGGCTATTTTTGGTGGGGATTTTCGAAATTGGGGAAGAACGCAACAAAATCAAGCTAGAAAACACGGGGTAGGGGCTCCAAAAACGTGATGAACGTGGCTCATGATACCATATGATGTAGGGCGGAACCCTACGTGGATGATCTTTCACGTTGGAGCGGATCCTACGGGGAAATCACGAAGAACGAGCGGAAGAACACGAGGAAATCACGGGGAGGAACGAGGGAAAACACTCAACCAACAAGGAATCGGTCACACAAATGCTAGATCAAAGAACACAAAGGGAGATACATGATTCAAGGTCAACAAAGGACGATACAAACGGTAGCCGTTCTTCTCCGTGAGGAGGTCTTGAAGATGGTCTTCTCCGCAAAGGGAGGTCTTTAATCCAAGGTGGATCGTCTCCGAAGAGGGGCCGCGGTCTCTCTCGTGGAGTAGATCCGGTATGGATGAGCGAAGCTCTATCTAATGAGCTAAATCAACGCTAACCTAGAAAGGTGGGGAAGAAAGAGTATATATAGTCTAGCGGGCGAAGGGGTACAAGGGCTGCGGCCCCAAACAAAGTCAACACCCAGGCGTCGGACGTCCGGAGGTCACCGGTCGTCCGGAGGCTCGACATGGTCCGGACGTCCGGAGGTCTTGGGACGTCCGTAGATTTGGTTCGAGAGCGTCGGTCGGACGTCCGGAGCGCGCTCGTCCGTGTCTTTGGAGAGGTGTCGGACGTCCGAGTCTTCCGATCGTCCGCCCGGGGACTCGCAGCTCCGTCTTTTTTCTTCTTCTTCGAGGCTTCCCTCGCGGATGGTGTAGGTGTTCCTTGGCGCTTGCACTCCTCCTCGTCGTCCGTGAAGCTCCGGTCATACCTATGCATGCACCCGAGTGGAGTGTCAAGTAGTATACCATCCTCGAAGGGGTCAAGTGAACACGTGTAAAGGAGAAGATTCACCTTTGTGTATGTGAAGAAGAGGTCGCACGTGTCACTTGCCAAACGGACTCTTGACATGGTGATGACCGTAGGATGCTCCGCATCATGATGCCATAGCGGTTTTCTTCGCTTCATCGTAGTTGTGCAAACGGAAGATTTTGTCAACCTTCAATGCCCATGAGAGGTAGTCTTCGGGGTCATTGCTTCCATTGAACTTTGGCATGGTGAATTTTAGCTTGCCGTAGCGTTGCTCTTCATTGTGTTGTTGGCGATGTTGATGATGACGTCCTTGACGTGGATTGTAATCGTCTTCATGTTGCTCTTGGCGCGGAGGAAGACCATGATCAACTTGCCCTTGTTGAACTTGAGGTTGGGGTGGAGCTTGACGAGCTTGTGGAGGGGCTTGAGGAACTTGACGTTGCACATGAGGTTGGTAGTTCCTCTCTTGGATTTCTTCTCGAAGGGCTTCCTCTTGATTGCGCCGTTCGCGATTGCGGTTGGCGAAGGCTCTACTCGATTCTTGAAGTGCACGTTGCGCCTCAAGAGCTTGCGCTTCACGTTGTTGTTGTTGAAGATGTTGAGCCTTGGCGTCTTGTTCGTCTTGGTGACGACGTGCTCTTTCTTCCTCTTGTTGTCGACGAAGACGTTGTCGTTCTTGGGCTTGAGCAAAAGCCTCTTGGTTTGATTGAGGACGAGGAACTTGATCATCAACTTGCTCTTGTGAATGCTTGTCATGTAGCGGGTTGCGAGATGCATGACGGTCTTGGCGCGCGGCTCGTCGAAGAGTGTTCGATGACGGTGTACTTGAGTCGTAGAAGGTGTCGTCGGAATGTCGACTCGAGCGGCTCCGTCTTGATGATGAAGAAGTGGAATGATGCCGTTTTCTCATCAACGCGCGGATCTCGTCCATTCTTGCATCATTCTCTTCCTTGTGAGCTTCGAACTTGTTGTCGAAGTAGTCTCTTGTACGTTACTCGGAGAGTCGCAAGTCGGTGGCGAGGTTGTCGATGCGGTCGCTCATTGCTTGTTGTTCTTGGTGCAACGCTCGTTGTGCACCAAAGAGGTGGCTCTTGGTGACGTATGAGCACATGTCGTCGTCTTGCTCAATGAAGAGTGGGTTGGTAGAAGAACTTGGCCTGCCCATCATTCCAAACAAGATGTGAGTGGTAGAACGGAAAAGAACTTATACCAATGTACCTTTGACCGATGTTGAAAATGAATCAAGTTCACTCAAATGCGGACAATGAAATAGCACTCTTGGTACCGATTCTTGTCGGTTCTCACACCTACACAAAAAAAAGCTTATGGTGGAGCTCGGTTAGGATGGTGACACAAAATTTGATGCAATTGTAAGTGAGACTCAATAAAGTTGAAAAAGATTCGCCAATTCGCAAATGTAACAAGTAGACCAAGCAAGTAGTGGTACACGGAAAAACACACGCAAATAGATAAGTGGGCTTGTGCAAACCAAAAGTGAGCCAAAATGTGGAAACCACGAGAATACTCTTGTTGCACAATACTAGAGAGACGCTAGCACGATTGCACAATAGGCGGATACGCGAACTTGTGCACAACCTATTAGGAAAAATGCAACGATCTCTATCCCAAGTATGCTATATGTATGATATTTCGGTGCTATGATCCAAGATGATCGGATATGACAATCTTAATGTTGTATGATGCTATGGTTCTTGCTCATAAGCTCTTTGCTTATCTTTCCTCTTTGCTTAAAAGCTTGGGTGGCTCTTTCACTTTTGAGCTCTTTTCTTATGCAAACTTCATGAACCAAGATAGCTATTGTGTATGCTATGACAACATTGTGACACACAAGTCGATCTCAAGATATGCACCACTTTGGTATGCTATGTATGCTATGGAGTATGATCACTAATGTGCACAAATCACATTGCCGGCAATACTCGATGGCTAGTCTCGATGGGTAAGCAACGCAAAAGTAAGGCTATGTGGTTATCAATGCAATTGCGAGAGATGACAAAGATGTCGCCGAGGTTACCGTCCTGACGATGATGAGTCCTTGCCGAAGATGAGCGGTGGTGATGCTGACGTCGAACCGTACCTATATAGCCGAAACACAATAGGACACGGGAACCACAACTCAAATTCTCAAAGACCAAAAGCGAAAAATGTGGTAGCGGAAAGTGGAGGTGGTATAGCGGATGATGTGGTTTAAGCCCTAGGCAAAGATGCCGATGTTCGGAAAATTTGATGGTGTCAAAAGGTGGTGAAACCAAGATGAGGACCTCGGGCACGTCGATAGCTTCAAAACGAGCCAAAGAACACTCAAATCGGAGTTCGGAGTGAAAAGTTATGATGAAAATGGTGAAAGTCGGAAGGCTGAAACTGGCCAGGGCGGTAGTACCGCTGGGGAGGGCGGTAGTACCGCTCGTGTCGGGATTTTTCGACTATTTCGGCTGAACGGGGTCTGGCGGTAGTGCCGTGCTCAGCGGTAGTACCGCTAGGAGGGCGGTAGTACCGCTCGTGTCGGGATTTTCTCGATTGTTCGAATCGTTGCTCGATTTTGGGGCGGAAATGGGTGATTTCGGGGTCAAAATTCGATGGATTTTGTGGATGGAAAGAGGTGAAACTTGGAGAGATGCTAGATCGACTCGAAACCAAGCAAATCCACGGATCAAAATCAACAAAATTTCATCACACTAACAAATCACAAAAAAAATTTGGGGCTATTTTTGTGGGGACTTTTCGGAATTAGGACAAAAACAACAAAATCAAGCTAGAAAAAGAGGGGTAGGGGCTCCAATAACGTGATCAACGTGGCTCATGATACCATGATGATGTAGGGCGAAACCCTACATGGGTGATCTTTCACGTTGGAGCGTATCCTACGGGGAAATCACGAAGAACGAGTGGAAGAACACGAGGAAATCACGGGGAGGAACAAGGGACAACACTCAACCGACAAGAAAACAATCACACAAGTGCTAGATTATCAAACACATAGAGTGGCACAAGGTTCAAGATCAACAAAGGTAAGGATACACGAGTAGCCGTTCTTCTCCATGAGGAGGTCTTGATGGGGTCCGCCCTAGAAGGGGTCTTGGATCGCGTGGGGATCTTCTCCGTAGAGGTCCCGATCTCCGAGGAGAAGTAGCCACGGGACGAGCAAAGGCTCTCACACCAAATATGAGCAAATCCAAAGCTAACCCTAGAAAGGATGAGGGAGGGTCTATTTATAGTCTAGGACCTCCAAGGGGTAAGTTAGCGAACGAGTACATGGGCCTCGGCCCAAACGCTGCACACAGGCAGGGCGGTAGTACTGTTCTCTGATGGTAGTACCGCCAGTGGTAGTACCGCTTGGCGGTAGTACCGCTCTGACGCCGTTCGATTCCTGGAGTGTGTCGGGTTTTGCGGAAGTAGGCCGGATGGAGAGCGGTAGTATCACATGGCTCGGCTCAGCGGTAGTACCGCTTGGCTTGAGCGGTAGTACCGCTCGCTGGGCGGTAGTACTGCTTGGCTTGAGCAGTAGAACCGCTCCCTCTGGACACTGCAGCTCCTCCTCTTGCTCTTGGTGTCCATCTTGGGCTGTAGCTTCTCCTAGGTTGGTTCCTTGGTACCTCGGTCTCGAGAGCTCGAGCTCGTGCTCTAGTCATGGGTCCTCTTGGCTCTTGATGAGACGGTTGTGGATGCATGGGGATGATCGTGGGATGCTCCGCATCACAATTGAAGTTGATAAAGCCAAGATTGAAGCTATTGAGAGTTGGCCGCAGCCCAAAACGGTCACACAAGTGAGGAGTTTTCTTGGACTCGCTGGTTTCTATAGGCGTTTTGTGAGAGACTTTAGCACCATTGCTGCACCTCTCAATGAGCTTACAAAGAAGGATGTGCCTTTTGTTTGGGGTACCGCACAGGAAGAAGCCTTCACGGTATTGAAAGATAAGTTGACACATGCTCCTTTACTCCAACTTCCCGACTTTAATAAGACTTTTGAGCTTGAATGTGATGCTAGTGGAATTGGATTAGGAGGTGTGTTATTACAAGATGGCAAACCTGTTGCATACTTTTCGAAAAATTGAGTGGGCCTAGTCTGAACTATTCTACTTATGACAAAGAATTATATGCTCTTGTTAGGACTTTAGAGACATTGCAACATTATTTATGGCCCAAAGAAATTGTTATACATTCTGATCATGAATCTTTGAAACATATTAAAAGTCAAGCTAAACTGAATCGTAGACATGCTAAATGGGTTGAATTCATTGAGACTTTCCTTATGTCATTAAACACAAGAAGGGTAAAGAAAATGTTATTCTTGATGCTTTGTCTCGTCGATATACTATGCTTTCACAACTTGACTTCAAAATATTTGGTTTGGAGACCATCAAAGATCAATATGTGCATGATGCTGATTTTAAAGATGTAATGCAGAATTGTAAAGAGGGAAGAACATGGAACAAGTTCGTTATTAATGATGGTTTTGTGTTCCGTGCTAACAAGCTATGCATTCCTGCTAGCTCTGTTCGTCTTTTGTTGTTGCAGGAGGCGCATGGAGGAGGATTAATGGGACACTTTGGCGTGAAGAAGACGGAGGATATACTTGCTACACATTTCTTTTGGCCAAAGATGAGACGGGATGTTGAGCGTTTTGTAGCTCGCTGCACTACATGTCAAAAAGCTAAGTCACGACTCAATCCTCATGGTTTATATATGCCTTTGCTGTGCCTAGTGTTCCTTGGGAGGATATATCTATGGACTTTGTTTTAGGTTTACCTCGAACAAAGAAGGGAGGATAGCATATTTGTTGTCGTGGATAGATTCTCGAAAATGGCACACTTTATACCATGTCATAAAAGCGATGATTTGTTAATGTTGCTGATTTGTTCTTTCGTGAAATTATTCGCTTGCATGGTGTGCCAAATACTATTGTTTCAGATCGTGATACTAAATTTCTTAGCCACTTTTGGAGATGTTTATGGGCTAAGTTGGGGACTAAACTGCTTTTAGTACTACTTGTCACCCCCAAACCGATGGACAAACTGAAGTAGTCAATAGAACATTGTCTACTATGCTTAGGGCTGTTTTGAAGAATAATAAGAAAATGTGGGAAGAATGCTTGCCTCATATTGAATTTGCTTATAATCGTTCATTGCATTCTACTACTAAGATGTGCCCTTTTGAAATTGTGTATGGCTTCCTACCTCGTGCACCTACTGATTTGTTGCCTCTTCCATCTTCGGAGAAGGTTAATTTTGATGCTAAAGAACGTGCTGAATTGATTTTAAAAATGCATGAGTTAACTAAGGAAAACATTGAGCGTATGAATGCTAAATATAAACTTGCTGGAGATAAGGGTAGAAAACATGTTGTCTTTGCACCTGGAGATCTTGTTTGGTTACATTTGCGTAAGGATGGGTTTCCTAATTTGCGCAAAACAAAGCTAATGCCACGTGCTGATGGTCCATTTAAGGTGTTAGAGAAAATAAATGATAATGCATATAAACTTGAGCTGCCTGCAGATTTTGAGGTTAGTCACACTTTTAACATTGCAGATTTGAAGCCTTATTTGGGTGAGGAAGATGAGCTTCGTCGAGGGCGACTTCATTTCAAGAAGGGAGGATGATGAGGACATCAATACCATTGTTACACCCACATCCCCTGCTGCTATACATCTTGGACCAATTACTAGAGCTCGCAGACGCCAATTGAATTATCGGTACTTTTGTTTCTTGGTAACGATTCCAATGTTCATGAGAATATGATGCTGCCTAAATTGGATACATTTGTTTTGCTTACAAATGAAGGGCCTACCATGGACAAGAAAGATGAACCTTGGAGCAAGTTCAAGCATGGAGATGTTGGCATGCGCAAGGGGAACAAGAACGGAGTTACAAGTGATGATTCCAGGACTTTGAAGCCACCCTAATGAGTGCATGAGGCCTTGGACGAAATATACAAGATGCCACTTCATAATATTCGTCCATAGGCTATTCTAGGTGCTGCGTCACCTTATTATTGGGCCAGGCCCATGTAATTTCGAAATACTTAAGTATAGTCTGTTTTTAGAGTCCGTATGTGTGGGGAAACAAGAGTTAGGGTTGGTTTCGGACCCCTCCATCAAGGGCCACGAAATTCCCTCCTCTTCCTCCATATATACAACCCTTAGGGCGTCGTTTAGACTTTGGGTTTTGTTTAGATCAAAAGTTTGCCATAGCAGCAACTTCACAGATGCCGTTTGTGTTCAACGACCGGACCAAGCGCCACAGAACCCCACCTTCATTAATAAAGCTTTCCTCTTATATTCGCAATATCCAGATTGCAATCTTAGTTTCTTGCTTGTTCTTCGTTTGCTCGCAGGAAACAGGCCCTCGTGGTCAGGTTGATCATGCTCCGGCGTGGTCAATAACCCTCGGAAGTTGGTTTAGCGATTGCTAAGGCGCGACGTCTCGCACGTACGTAGTCGGATCGTCAAGGTCGACTCCCACAGAAACGATAGCCACCATCTCATCGAATCATCAGGACACCTTTGCCTCTATCAAACATTGCCGGAAATACTCAAATGGCTAGTCTCGATAGGCAAGTAACGCAAAATGGGCTAGAGGTTATCAATGCAATAGCAAGGGAATATACAATGGTGTCGTCGAGGTTAATTTCCTTGGCGATGATGAGGGGCGGTGTTCTTGATGAAGATACCAAGATGATGGAGACTCGTCCCTAAGTAGCCGAAACACCTTAGGAAACGGAAAAACCGCGAACTCAAAATCTCAAATGACAAATGTCAAATGGTGGTAGCGGAATGCGGTGGTGGTTGCGGAAGCTCAATGGGATTGCGGAAATGCAATGGAGGTTTTGCCGTACGCAATGCAGAAGTGGATGGTAAGGTGGTGAACTATACACGGTGTCGGAGTTGGAAGCACGGTCCCTAAGTAGCCGAAACACCTTATGATGCGGAGCATCCCACGATCATCCCCATGGACCTACAACCGTCTCATCAAGTGCCAAGAGGACCCATGACACGAGCTAGAGCTAGAGCTCTCGAGAACGAGGTGACCTCTTTCCTTATTGATATCACATATGATCCACTCGAGACATGGCTACTACCTAAGTCCGATATGCTATGCATGATTAGGTGTCAAGGAGAACCTCCCGAGGATGCACGTGAAGATGGACAAGTCGCCAAGTACAAGGAGGACGAACCACGACGAGAGGAACCGGAGGAGTCTGCCAAGCCCGGACATCCGGCCCCAAGCCCCGGACATCCGGCTCTTCCTGGCGCCCCGGATATCCGGCCCCGTCGCCCGGAAATCCGGCCTCCCCATCACAGAATGCACCTGAATGACACAGACCAGCCCGGACATCCGGCCTCCCCCGCCCGGACATCCGGTCCGTCCCGAAGCCCCGGATATCCGGCTCCCCCAGCCCGGAAATCCGACGCCCCCCTCCCGGTTCTGCTGAACAGCGCTCTAGCCGGACATCCGGCTGAGAGCCGGACATCCGGCGCCTCATGAAGGCCCGGACATCCGCCCGACGCCCGGACGTCCGGCCTCCCCCGTCTGCAGATGTCTCGAGGCCATGTCCCTTGTACCCTTCGCCCGAGACTATATATACTTGATCCCCTCCTCTTTCTAGGGTTAGCTTTGGATTAGCTCATGTTTAGGTGAGAGAGCCCTTGCTCGTCCACTTGGCTACTTCTCCTCGGAGATCAGGACCTCTACGGAGAAGATCCCCAAGCGGATTCAAGACCCCCTTCTAGGGTGGACCCATCAAGACCTCCTCTCGGAGAAGAACGGCTACTCGTGTATCCTTACCTTTGTTGATCTCGAATCTTGTGCCACTCTATGTATTCGATAATCTAGCACTTGTGTGATTGATTTCTTGTCGGTTGAGTGCATTCTCTCTCGTTTTCCCCGTGTTTTCCCTCGTGTTCTTCCGCGTGTTCCTCGTGTTTCCCCGTAGGATCCGCTCCAACGTGAAAGATCGCCCACATAGGGTTCCGCCCTACATCATCTATGGTATCATGAGCCACGTTGATCACGTTTTGGAGCCCCTACCCCGTGTTTTCTAGCTTGATTTTGTTGTTTTTGTCCTAATTCCGAAAATTTCCCCACAAAAATAGCCCCAATTTTTTTTTGTGATTTGTTAGTTTGATGAAGTTTTGTTGGATTTGATCCGTGGATTTCGTGTGTTGCAGGTAGATCTAGCTTTTCCCCATCTTTTCCCCAATTTTCATCCACAAATTCGCCCAAATTTTGATCCGATTTGACCTATCCCCGCGGTGTTCTTCGAGCCCGGACGACCGGCCCGAACAGCCCGGACATCCGGCCCGATTAGCCCGGACATCCGGCGCCCCGGACATCCGGCTCCTAGCCCGGATTTCCGGCCCCTGGTAGCATCCATCCCTTCCACCACCCCGATCACCGCCTAACTGATAGAGGCAAAGGTGTCCCGTCTTTCGATGAGATGTGGTTTTCGCTTTGGAGGAAGTCGACTTTGACGATCCGACTATGAACGTGCGAGGACGTCGCGCCTTAGCAATCACTAAACCAACTCCGAGAGGTTATTGACCACGCCGGAGCACGATCAACGACCACGAGGGTCATTTCCACGAGCAAACGAAGAACAAGCAAGAAACTGAGATTGCAATCTGGATATTGCGAATATAAGAGGAAAGCTTTATTAATGAAGGTGGGGTTCTGTGGCGCTTTGTCCGGTCGTTGAACACAAACGGCACGCCGAAGTTGCTGCTATGGCGAACTTTTGATCTAAACAAAACCCAAAGTCTAAACGACGCCCTAAGGGTTGTATATATGGAGGAAGAGGAGGGAATTTCGTGGCCCTTGAGGGAGGGGTCCGAAACCAACCCTAACTCTTGTTTCCCCACACATACGGACTCTAAAAACAGCCTATACTTAAGTATTTCGAAATTACATGGGCCTGGCCCAATAATAAGGTGACGCAGCACCTAGAATAGCCGATGGACGAATATTATGAAGTGGCATCTTGTATATTTCGTCCAAGGCCTCATGCACTCATTAGGGTGGCTTCAAAGTCCTGGAATCATCACTTGTAACTCCGTTCTTGTTCCCCTTGCATGCCAACATCTCCATGCTTGAACTTGCTCCAAGGTTCATCTTTCTTGTCCATGGTAGGCCCTTCATTTGTAAGCAAAACAAATGTATCCAATTTAGGCAGCATCATATTCTCATGAACATTGGAATCGTTACCAAGAAACATAAGTACCGATAATTCAATTGGCGTGCTTGAGCTCTAGTAATTGGTCCAAGTATGTATAGCAGCAGGGGCTGTGGGTGTAACAATGGTATTGATGTCCTCATCATCCTCCCTTCTTGAAATGAAGTCGTCCTCGATGAAGCTCATCTTCCTCACCCAAATAAGGCTTCAAATCTGCAATGTTAAAAGTGGGACTAACCCCAAAATCTGCAGGCAGCTCAAGTTTATATGCATTATCATTTATTTTCTCTAACACCTTAAATGGACCATCAAGACGTGGCATTAGCTTTGATTTATGCAAATTAGGAAACCTATCCTCACGCAAATGTAACCAAACAAGATCTCCGGTGCAAAGACAACATGTTTTCTACCCTTATCTCCAGCAAGTTTATATTTAGCATTCATACGCTCAATGTTTTCCTTAGTTAACTCATGCATTTTAAAATCAATTCAGCACGTTCTTTAGCATCAAAATTAACCTTCTCCAAGATGGAAGAGGCAACAAATCAATAGGTGCACGAGGTAGGAAGCCATACACAATTTCAAAAGGGCACATCTTAGTAGTAGAATGCAATGAAGCGATTATAAGCAAATTCAATATGAGGCAAGCATTCTTCCCACATTTTCTTATTATTCTTCAAAACAGCCCTAAGCATAGTAGACAATGTTCTATTGACTACTTCAGTTTGTCCATCGGTTTGGGGTGACAAGTAGTACTAAAAAGCAGTTTAGTCCCCAACTTAGCCCATAAACATCTCCAAAAGTGGCTAAGAAATTTAGTATCACGATCTGAAACAATAGTATTTGGCAAACCATGCAAGCGAATAATTTCACGAAAGAACAAATCAGCAACATTAATAAGCATCATCGCTTTTATGACATGGTATAAAGTGTGCCATTTTCGAGAATCTATCCACGACAACAAATATGCTATCCTCCCTTCTTTGTTCGAGGTAAACCTAAAACAAAGTCCATAGATATATCCTCCCAAGGAACACTAGGCACAGCAAAGGCATATATAAACCATGAGGATTGAGTCGTGACTTAGCTTTTTGACATGTAGTGCAGCGAGCAACAAAACGCTCAACATCCCGTCTCATCTTTGGCCAAAAGAAATGTGTAGCAAGTATATTCTCCGTCTTCTTCACGCCAAAGTGTCCCATTAATCCTCCTCCATGCGCCTCCTTCAACAACAAAAGACGAACAGAGCTAGCAGGAATGCATAGCTTGTTAGCACGGAACACAAAACCATCATTAATAATGAACTTGTTCCATGTTCTTCCTTCTTTACAATTCTGCATTACATCTTTAAAATCAGCATCATGCACATATTGATCTTTGATGGTCTCCAAACCAAATATTTTGAAGTTAAGTTGTGAAAGCATAGTATAGCGATTTAGACAAAGCATCAGCAATAACATTTTCTTTACCCTTCTTGTGTTTAATGACATAAGGAAAGTCTCAATGAATTCAACCCATTTAGCATGTCTACGATTCAGTTTAGCTTGACTTTTAATATGTTTCAAAGATTCATGATCAGAATGTATAACAAATTCTTTGGGCCATAAATAATGTTGCCATGTCTCTAAAGTCCGAACAAGAGCATATAATTCTTTGTCATAAGTAGAATAGTTCAGATTAGGCCCACTCAATTTTTCGTAAAAGTATGCAACAGGTTTGCCATCTTGTAATAACACACCTCCTAATCCAATTCCACTAGCATCACATTCAAGCTCAAAAGTCTTATTAAAGTCAGGAAGTTGGAGTAAAGGAGCATGTGTCAACTTATCTTTCAATACCGTGAAGGCTTCTTCCGTGCGGTACCCCAAACAAAAGGCACATCCTTCTTTGTAAGCTCATTGAGAGGTGCAGCAATGGTGCTAAAGTCTCTCACAAAACGCCTATAGAAACCAGCAAGTCCAAGAAAACTCCTCACTTGTGTGACCGTTTTGGGCTGCGGCCAACTCTCAATAGCTTCAATCTTGGCTTTATCAACTTCAATTCCCTGTGGAGTAACAACATAGCCAAGAAAAGATACTCGGTCGGTGCAAAAGGTGCACTTCCCAAGGTTACCAAACAAACGTGCATCACATAGAGCATTAAAAACAGCACGTAAATGTTCCAAATGTTCTTCCAAAGATTTGCTATAAATCAGTATATCATCAAAGTAAACTACCACAAATCGTCCAATCAAAGGACGTGATAGAGGCAAAGGTGTCCCGTCTTTCGATGAGATGTTGGTTTTCGCTTTGGAGGAAGTCGACTTTGACGATCCGACTACGAACGTGCGAGGACGTCGCGCTTATAGCAATCGCTAAACCAACTCCGAGAGGTTATTGACCCACGCCGAGCACGATCAACGACCACGACGGTCTGCATTTCCTGCGAGCAAACGAAGAACAAGCAAGAAACTGAGATTGCAATCTGGATATTGCGAATATAAGATGAAAGCTTTATTGATCAAGGTGGGGTTCTCGTGGCGCTTTGTCCGGTCGTTGAACACAAACGGCACGAAGTTGCAGCTATGGCGAACTTTTAATCTAAACAAAACCCAAGGTCTAAACGGTGCCCTAAGGGCTGTATATATGGAGGAAGAGGGGAAATTTCGTGGCCCTTGGTGGAGGGGTCCAAATCAACCCTAACTCTTGTTTCCCACACATACGGACTCTAAAACAGCCTATACTTAAGTATTTCGAAATTACATGGGCCTGGCCCAATAATAAGGTGACGTTAAAGCACCTAGAATAGCCTCGGGACGACATTTATGAAGTAGCATCTTGTATATTTCTTCCAAGGCTTCATGCACCCATTATGGTGGCTTCAAAGTCCTGAAATCATCACTTGTAACTCCGTTCTTGTTCCCCTTGCACATGGCATTATCTCCATGCTTGTTCTTGCTCCAATGTCCATCCTTCTCCAAGCTAGGGCCTTCATTTGTAAGCAAAACAAATGTATCCAATTTAGGCAGCATCATATTCTCATGAACATTAGAATCATTACCAAGAAACGAAAGTACACGATAATTTAATTGGCGTATGTGAGCTCTAGTAATTGGTCCGAGTATATGTAGCGAAGAGGGGCTGTGGGTGTAACAATGGTATTGATGTCCTCATCGACACGTAAAACTTCGCTCATTAATCTCATGAAAGTACTAGGTGCATTAGTTAACCCAAAAGGCATGACTAACCACTCATATAATCCAAACTTAGTTTTAAATGCTGTTTTCCATTCATCTCCCAATTTCATACGAATTTGATGGTATCCACTACGCAAATCAACTTTGGAGAATATTGTAGAGCCACTCAATTCATCAAGCATATCATCTAGCCTAGGAATAGGATGACGATAACGAATAGTAATATTATTAATGCCTCTACAATCAACACACATACGCCGACGTACCATCCTTTTTAGGCACTAGTATAATAGGAACAGCACAAGGACTAAGAGATTCGCAGATATAACCTTTGTCGAGCAGCTCCTGTACTTGACGCATAATCTCCTTCGTCTCCTCCGGATTGGTACGGTATGGTGCACGGTTGGGTAGCGATGCACCGGAATTAAGTCAATTTGATGCTCAATCCCTCGAATAGGTGGTAATCCGGTGGCACGTCTTGTGGGAAGACGCCGTGAACTCTGCAAAATGTTAGTGACAAGTAGGGGCAAAGAGGAAGGCACGCCTTGAATGAAAATAATGCCTCTTTGCACACAAAAGCATAGCAAACAGATTTGCTAGAATCTAGCTCATCAATATCAGATTTGGTGGCAAATAAACATGCACTTTTCAGTTTAATTTCAGAAGCAACATTAGATGGTTTATTATTAGGCTTCATTTGTTGCTCAAATTCTTTTGCCACAATCTGATTTTCACTCTTATTTTTCTCCTGTTTTGCTTTATTAGCTCTATTAATATCATCTTTCAAAATGGAATCAGGAGTCATGGGAAGCAAAGTAATATTTTTATCCTTGTGAACAAGAGTATACTGATTGTTTCTACCATGGTGTACAGAATTTGTATCAAATTGCCATGGTCTACCAAGTAATAAGGAACATGCTTGCATAGGTACCACATCACAATCAACATAATCAGCATATGTAGAGATACTAAAATACACACTAACAAGACGTGTTACCTTAACCTTGCCGCTGTTGTTGAACCATTGGATGTAGTAAGGATGTGGATGTGGTCTTGTGGTGAGAGAAAGCTTCTCCACCATATCCATGCTAGCCAAGTTGTTGCAGCTCCCTCCATCTATGATGGCGCTGAATAGAACGTTCCTTCACAACTCCCTTTGTATGGAACAAGTTATGCCTCTGATTTTGCTCAGCTTGTGTAACCTGCACACTCAAAACACGTTGAGCAACTAAACATTCATACTGTCAGCATCTTCACAGCCATGTATTGGGTCTCATGATCAGAATCATCTCCACCGTGTTCTTCATGTGTAATAAGAGCCAAAGTCTCTTCATCATAGTCACTAGCGGACTCATACCCACCATCCTCAAGAGCAATCATCACACGCTGAGATTGGCATTCTCTCATAAAATGTCCTCTTCCCTTACAACGACGACAAATAATATCACTTGTGTGCCCTGTTGACGCCATGGAAGAAGAAGAGCTCTGTAGGCCCAGCAGTGTGCTCTTGGCGAGATAGTGGTGGTTGTGCACGCTTTCTTGTATCACGGTTGGAGGTGGCAGCCGACGGAGGTGCCGTGTA
>JAHIAM010016009.1:0-12583 GCA_021605205.1 Aegilops longissima
GGCGACTTCCCGGACGTGGGCTTGCGTGGAAGGTGACATGGGTCCTGACGGCAAAAGTGCCTCCTTATTCGTGGAAAATAATGATTCCTCAACTTGGCGGCAGGGACCCAGGCGGGCCCTTTTCATGTTTCCCCGCGGGACCCACCGCTACACCTTCACACACAAGGAAGTGCCTCCGGGCAAAAAAGCGATTCACCCCACGGCTGCTGGGACCCCGGCTACATCTTTGCAAGAAGGAAGTGCGTCGGGCAAAAAATAACTATTCGCCCCATTGTTGGCACCAGGCTACATCTTACGCAAGGAAGTGCAGGCGGTCGGACCCCACCTGTCGAAGCGTCGTGGCGTTGTCATTCGTGTGACGTTGCGTACATATATCTTGGTCGATGTAGAAACGCATCGTGTTGTAGTAAGCGGCGCGCATTATAGTAGTAAGCGGCGTCATTAATAGTGAGGCGTGCATGTACACACGTACATCGGCGGTGTGCAATAAAAAATCTGACCCGCGTATGTGTACATAAAGCGGGGTCCCGACGCCCTTCGCGCCATCGGCAGGGTTGTGTAATAAAAATCGACCCGCGTATGTGTACATAAAGCGAAGTCCTGACGCCAACTCGCGCCATGGCCAGGGTTAAGTGTACATGGCTGGGTCAAGCAGACAGCGTCGTCGTGCGTTTCCATGAACCAACGGCTGGGTCGGAACAAAATGTGCGTCGTGTTCGCCGGGAGGCTTGGATGGAACGGCAATGGAAGCGAGGCCGGCGTGCGAAGCGGAGAAACAGCCTTGTGTTCGACCGGCCGCGTTGAGAGGATCCTATCCGCCGGGAGAAGTGCGCGTGCAAAGCGGAGAAGCGGACCTCCGACTACAAAGAAAGACACATCCGTGACATTTTGGGCGAGCAATTTTTTCATACATGGACACTTCTATGGCCCGATAATTGTGACAAAACCGGTATCATCATAGATGTGGTGGGCTCCTACTTCTATGACAAAAATCATGATAGAAAATGGGCTTTTAGTCACAGGCGGGCGGAGGCGCTGCATGACATTCTTTGGGCGTCCATGCGAAAAAACCGTGGTAAGCGAGGGATTAAAATTTGAGGAGTTGCCGATTCACGGTGGGAGGTCGGGCGGGGCGTCGCGTTTCTCTGCGATGCAGCGTGTGTCTGGCGTTAGCTCTACGAAATCGGCGAGGCGTTGGGCTCTACTGAACCCGGCGATTACTTGCGAACTCGCGTTCTGAACCGGCGATCGTCGATGGCTGTGGCGAACCCAATGGGCGATTCCTTGCTACCGCTAAGCGAAGCCGGTCGATCTGCCTCTGGGAGGAATAGTGAGCATTGCGGGGGGGTGGATGAGCGGTGAGTGGTGGTGTTGCCTTTGGATGAGCAGGAACCGCGGTGTGAAGGGCTGGATGAACGATGAGGCGGTGGAGGGGTGGCCGTGGAGGGGTGGTTGACAGGACCCGTGGTGTGGAGGCTGGATGAATAGTGGCGGTGGAGGGGTGCCCGTGGAGGGTGGTTGAGCGTGAGCGATGGAGTAGCGCGGTGGAGGCTGGATGAGCAGGGCCGTGGAGGTGGAGGAGGTCGGGGTAGCCCGTGGAGGTGGAGGAGGTCGACGGTGGAGATAAACAGTATCCCATGGAGTCCGTTTTTCGGTATGCAGACCCCTCCCCCCCCCCCCCCCGTTTCACCGTGGCGCTCCAACACATGTCCGTTTTCCGTTTTGGGGTCGCCACCCCTCGATCAACATGCTCCCGTTTGGCCGTGGCCCAACACAAGTCCGTTTGTCCGTTTTGCGTCGCCCACACCCTCCCGATCAACATGACCCCGTTTGGTGGGAGGTCCGTTTTATCCGTTTTGCGTCGCCACACCCTCCGATCAACAGGACCCCGTTTGCCGTGGGGAGGTCCGTTTCCTCCTTCTGCTGCGCCGGGCGTCGTTCCATCGCTGTTCCGTCCAAGCGGTTGGCTCCCGCTTCTTTGCCTCCCGATGAACCACGGCGCATTCGTTGCCTCCCCATGAACACGGCGCATTCCGTTGCCTCCCCATGAACACGGCGCATTTCGTTGCCTCCCATGAACACGAGCCCTCCCCGTGCGTATCGCAGCGACTAGGCGTTCGAGACCCGCCCTTATGTACACATACGTGGCCGTATTTTCTTTCTTGCACCCTGGCGTGTGCGTACATGTACATGCTACGTCGCGCCTCTACTTCGACTTTATGCGTGCCTCTACTACGACCGTCTTGCGCCCTCTACATCAACAATGTATGCGTACCGTTTGCGACTAGGATGACAACGCTAAATCGCAACGACCAGGTGGGTCGACGTATCGACACCTCCTTGCCTGCGAAGATGTAGCTGGTGGGTCCCAGCGGTCGAGAAGCGAATCGGTTTTTCTTTTGCCGGGCGCACTTCCTTGTGTGCGAAGGTGTAGGCTAGTAGGTCCCAATGATCCGAGGAAGCGTTTTTTCATGAAATATGGTGGCCCGTCCGGATGGATCCGGCCAGCTGGAGAATAATTATTTTCGCGTGTAATGAGAGGCACTTCCTTGCTGCACGTGGACCCAGCTGTCGACCCTCTCCACATCTGATCCACGATCCGATGGAAACCCGTTCCATAACGTGAGAGATGCGAGGTTCACTAGTTAAGCTATGGTGTGAGCTGCCGTGCTTGGCCCGAATAACGGGGGTGTGGGTGAGTAGAGGATGGCACGGCAAGCGGTGGGAGTAGTAGAAATTGGTGAGGCCTCCGCAGCATTGCAGTGCCCGACCACAGCAGAGCAGGAGACACGAGAACACGCGACCAGAAGCATGGTTTGGCGGCTGGTGCAAAGACAGGAGGTTGAAGAAGCACTACGGTCGTTGGATGGACATCATACGATGCCTTGGAGCTAGAATCGTGCATATTGACTAAGTTGACCAAAGCCCTCCGTCCTTATCAACTTATGCCAAAGCCTGAGATCAGCCAACCTATCTGAGGTCCCAGCTAACAGAGAGTATTCTTTTTTATGCGTAATAGGAAGGCACTTCCTTGCGTGCGAAGATATGGCTTGGTGGGTCCAAAGTGTCATTGTGATAGCGTTTTTTAAGTGAAATCTTGAGGCCCTTTGGTGGGTCCACGATGTCAGTGGAGAATCATTATTTTGCGGCGTAATAAGGAGGCATTTCCTTGCGTCGCCGTGGACCCAGCTGTGGCCTCTCCGCATACAGATCCACTTCGGATGCATGTCGATTAGTTGACCATGTTGACCCAGGCCGAGTCGAGAGCACTGGCCCGGTTGAATGACGAGCCCTAGAAGGAGCGACACGGAGGCGGGAAGACTCCGATTGTTTCCCGCTGAGTCTGCACTGAGCGAGGTTTCTTGGTTAAATGCCGCCATCGCGAGGAGAACAACAGAGTGTGAGTGAGTAGAGGGATGGCTAGGCTAGCGATGGAAGATGCAGTGGGCGCGGTGAGGCCTCTTGGCAGCCTTGAACCGACAGCGAGGAAGAGAACGGCCAGTCCCGCGGCGCTTGTTGTTTGTTTGAGAAGCGAGGAGAAGATTGAAGAAAACATGGCGGCCGTTAGATGGCCATCCAACGATCCTTTACTTGTCGTCAACCTTTTTTAGGAAAGCCTCAAATCTGTGGAAAACAACATACAACCCATCTGCCATTATTTTAATAATTTACAGCCCATTTGCTAATTCTTAAGGTTTTTGGAGCCCATATTCTTTTTGTTAGCATTACAACCCATATTGTGTCCACGGTTAAAAATTATACTGAAATTTTGCATATTTGGATGCGGTCCGAACTGTTTTAATCCGAAATTTGAACTCACATTCAAACTGATTTTTAAAATAAATGTATATCAATATAAAATCAACAAATTCTCCACGCATAAAAATTAATGTAATTTAAAATCTCGAAATGAAAAAAAGATATTTGAAACTAATTGCGGTTTGATGTGTTTTAAAATGTACAGCCCATTTCTCATTCTTGATGGGCCATTTTCTCGGCCAGACCAGATAAGCTCTCCTCGTCTTGAAAGATTTGCAGCCCATGAGGCCTCAAAGCGACTTACTTGGCAAATCACAAAAAAAGCTGGGTTGTGGCCGTGGACCCAGCTGTCGGCCTCTCCACGTCTGATACTCTTCCGATGGAATGTCGTTGACCATTGACCACGCCCGGCGCGAGCAACAAAGCGGTGGGTGCAAGCAGAGGCCTAGGAAGGGGGCGACGGCGGAGCGGGGAAAATCACGGTAGTGGATGCCCATGAGAGAGAATCACGAGGTTCACTTGGTTCGGCTGCGGTGTGGTGCCGTCGCCCTTGAGACCTAGCTAGCGGTGGGAGTAGTAGAGGCGATGAGGCCTCAAGCGGCCACCTACCCGACCACCTTGGAGGCGAGGAAGGCGGTCTCCCAGCGCTGGTTTGGAAGCTGGTGCAAGAAGAAACAGCGATTGAAGAAGCAGCGGAGACCGTTCGATTCAAATCAGCGAGTTCTACTGCTAGAATCGTTTGTTGACTAAGTTGACAAGCCCTGCGTCTGCGTCAGCGTAGTAGGCCTGGTCAGACTCTCAACGGTGGCCCAGATGTCGATGGGAGGAATCATTTTTTCAGCGTAATAAGGAGGCAGTTGATTGTGTGCGGCCAGGGCGTAGGAGGGAGTAGGGGTGGGCAGGAAGTCTGCTGGCATCCTGGCGGGACACAAGAGGAGGAAGCGAGCAGTCCACTTGGCGCTAGTTTAAGCTAATTTGGAGCGAGAAGATGGAGATTGAAGAAGCACGGCGGCTAGAATCGTGTGTTCATTGACAAAGACATGCGTAAACAAGTCGACCTCGAAATCTGTGGGCGTGTACAACCCATTTGCTATTATTTTTATAATTTTTACTCATTTTCTAATTCATATGGAATTTATTGCAGCCCGTTTTCCATTTTTAGAATTGCGGCCATTTAAGTCGATGCCGAGTCAAAAATTAACTAAATATGTGGGAAATTTTTACTGAGGAGCGAAATATTCTTAATCCAAAATTAATAGCCATACTAAAACAAATTTAAAAATAAGTTAGTACTATGTCATGTTAAATCCAATGAAATACATATAAGATATCGATGAAGAACAAAATTCAAAAAAACTAATATCCCATTTGCTTTCGTCTTGAAAGATTTGCGACCTAATAATTGGAGAGAAAGCAAATAGGCCTAACTTGGTATTCTTCAAAAAAGATATCTTGGGCTACCTATTTTCCCAAAGAACTTGTGCATGAGCATTTAGCTTTATTTATTTATTTACTTATTTATGTTTGGGGACCATGAGCATGTACAGGGCAGTTCATGTGAGATCATCCCTTCCGATTAATTATGGGCTACTCTATTGGGCCTTCATCGGTGGGCTATGTTATCAACAAGTGGAAAATGTGTTCGTCGAAAAATACCTCCCTCCTTCCCAATATATTTAGGCATATTAGGAATTACATGCAGTTCCATAATATAAAATGCTGACGTTACAAACATCTGCTAACGATAGCTAGTTTCCGGGAAAAAAGAATCAAAGACCACCCTCTCGTGCGGTTAGTTCCCTGAATGACTAGTTTCAGGAAAATTAGAAGCGGGGGAGGAGACGAGGGTGAGTGGGGATAGTTAACGATCATTGAGGCCTTCCTAAGCGATGTGAGCAGGGGCTGAAGTAGAGCGAACTACGTTAATTATCGTGGAAGAACCCTGTCGCCCCACATATTGGGAAGGAGGAGTATGAGCTACGTCTGATGCAGGGCACTAAAGGATCGAACTGTATTGTGACTTCCAAAACATTGTGTTTGTCGTTCTAACAACACATTTATATTCAACCAAAAGGCGAAATATACTACTGATTGTACATTGAAAACAGCAGTGACAAACAGAGCTGGGGTGCAACGAGAAGCAATGATGAGGCGGAAAGAAGTGAAAGCGCAGCTCTCTCTTCAAACCAAACATCAGCCATCATTACAAAAAGGCTGCAAAAAAGAACAAGTGTATGCATCAAACTAAATAAAGATCCTACTACACCAAATATGCGCATCTAACTAACCGGATCGGTTAGAGCGTTACTATTTATTAAGCTGTGGAGATTGGTAGGCGGCTTGAACCCGGATGGGTGCACAGCGTGGGAAACTCCGGCCAGCGAATCGAGTCAGCGATACTTGCGACCCTCTCTCCTACATATCAGGGTATGGTGCATGCGAGAGAGGCGCGTAGTGCGGCTGTGTACACACAGTTTTGCACGATGAGCGAGCGTAAACTGCCATATCATGATCCTTGCCGTCGGTTATCTCTCAGGTTAATCGGATAATTCAGTCAAACCAAGCAGAGAGCGTGTGCCAAGGCTACTTACCAGCCTCGATCAAAATTCACTGAAGGCCCGGAGGAAGCGGGATCCTGCTCAAAAGACCTTCTTACGTGGCTGTGATTGTATTCAGCGAAAAAGAACATGTCCGATGCGTGCGACGATCATCAATCTTTCACCGTCGATGCGTCCGGGCGGGGAACCACCTGCAACTACCATGCAGCTTTTCTTTGAAAGGTTACGGGATTAGGAATGGTAGGGACGCAGGCCCGACCTACAACATCATATCAAGTTGGAGTCAAATAAAAAGGGCTCTTGATTTAGTCAATCTTAAGAACAGCATGTTATGAGCATGAATATTTTTGAGGTAAATGTTGATAGTAATACAAGCAAGCCATCATGATATCATAGGAAAGTAACATCTTCTTTGTAACAGCCGTTTGTAGCGATGAATGGAGTAGAGCAACAATCGTCCAACCATAGAAGGAGTCGACAGTAAATGAAAGCCCTTGTTCAATGGCATCGAGAGAACCATGGAGGATGTATGATCCTGCGATGGGAATGCAGATTATCCACTTACTGTGATGACACTGTGAGATAAGCGAGACAGCGGTTGAAGAAACATAAGTGGCGAAATCTTTATAATTCCCAGATCTTGTGGGCACTTGGTAGATTACAACCTTGAGCAAATCAAACTTGGTATCATGCTGGCTATTGTAAGATTCCGAGTATTCTAGGCCGCGGTGCCAAAGTAGTGCAGTGTTAATCGGAGGAAGGGGGATCAATCGCGGGTGTAGACCTCCACGAGCATCCGGCTTTGCTGCGACCCGTCGGCGAAACACCATCAAGGCGTGTTCATGCCGACCCGGTTACATACCGATAATGTAGCTGAGGCTGGCGAGGATCGGATCGTAGTGAAGAGTTTGATGCTCGCAACCCTCGATCGTTATGCTGCGTGACCGCCATTTACGAAAGATCGGCGGACATCGGCAAACAAGGGCTGGCTTAAAAGCTCGACTGAGGGCTTTGAGTAGCGGTACAGCCCAGCGAGCATCTGCGGTGGCGGCATGGTGCTGAGATTGTCCTACACGTGAAACAATGAGCTTGATTACCTCTGTAGGGCGAATTCCAGCCACTCTTCGGGGGCGATGCTCAGTTACGCCATTGTTAGTGCTTGGGTTTGGACGAGGGGGCGCTAAGGCGGGGATGGAAGCAGGCGAGATTATGTGCGGACAAATATGGAGAAAGAATATGTGCTGTGGGAAGTGGGCAGGTGATGATGACTACATCACACCGCTTGACTTCTGAGACACATACCAACAGCGTAAGGTCATATCGATGACCAGACAACTTGCATGAGTGATCCGCGATCTTGGTACTCCCTCGATACCTACTACGATTGCTATCCCTAGCTTGGTAGAGTAGAATAGTAGAAGTAGGACTCTACTCTACTACTAACACAGGAGGAATATTATATTCTAATCTAAAATAGTTTACAAACTTCAATGCCCGATCGTGGAACTACTACGAACCGTGCTCAAAGGCCGTGTCTCTCTACGTGGTGTTTGGACTTATGTGCAAAAAATAGCAAGATGCCCATGCATTTACTGCACCATCATCACCAACTCGGTTTTTATCTACTCCTACTCCTATAAAAGACTCAGGTTGGTGATGATGGAGGTGAGTAAGCGTGTTCAACCGGAGGCGTGCATTGAAGATGGCGCCATACTATTCGATTTGTTATAAAAAAAGTACTTGTAGAGATAGAGACCTGGGAGGAGCCACGAGGTAAGGCCTTGTGCAGTAAATGTGGAGAGAGTCTGCGGGTATATTTTGTAAAATTGTCATAGTTGGCTTTATATCCGTCGAGATATAGATCGGACGGTCTATATTACTGAATGTGAGCAAACCATCATCACCAACTCGGTTTTCTATAAGAGTAGATATATATGATATAGATAGATAGAGACTAGGGAGTACTAGTAAGGACACCATCTACTGCCCGTGCTACTCCAGCGCTCCATTCGGCGGACATAGCGTCCCTACTGACCACTCCTCCTGTGCTCCATTAGGAGGCGATGTTGAAAAATCTGGGGGCCTTGCTCTCCTTGACTTGCAGCATACGACTTCATCGTGACGACTTCTTCCCCAACCTCGGCAACCTCTTCCTCAACGACATGGGCGACAACCTCAATATGATTGCAGTGCTGCTTCTTGTTACACCAATATTCTGTCCTTCCTGTTCAAAATCATGGTAGAATTCATGTTTCTCTCTTGTATCCTACTACTATGCTAGTCCACATGGTTAGTTTCATCTACATTATAGCCGTCATGATTTATTTTGTGCTTATTAGGATTAAATCTAAGTAGTAACTTGCTCACATATTCAAGCTGGCGCTTCGTCCCTACAACCACTCCCGTTTCATGGGCGGCACAGTCGATGCCTCAAGGACCCTTCGTCCCTTGCTATGAGTGTCCAGATGCCGTTTGTGTCGCCCGGCGGACATGGTGCATCACCTCACGGATCGTGCAGCGGTCCCTTGCTAGCCTTGGCGAGAACATCAAATGCGACCGTGCTACGGTTCACCATGCGGAGTCCTTTGGAGATCACCGCCACACTGCTAGTCTCGGAGGGCGCCGGCGTCTTCCTCTTGATCGTGAAACGCTGGCGAGGCCAGCGCGAGCCGCCCGCCCGTCTATCTAGCTTCTGCGTCGAGCGTCGCGGCCGCCCGACGCTTGACTGCGAAGCGGATATGCGGGTGCAAGGTTAATGTTACTACCCCTCCGGGTCACGTGGGCGTGAGGAAACCGGCCTCATCGGACAGACTTGGAATCTGAGGAGCTTGGACTATCCGCCAATGTGGACTTGGAAAACCCTTGGCATCCGTTCTATCCTTTACCCGCCCGACTCGGTGCGGGGACTCGAAGGAGGTTCACTGGACATACGCATTATCAAGTGCACTTAGAAAACATGTAGTGTGTGTGTGGTAGCTTATGGCGGTGTCTTTGCAGCTTTTGATTACTGTAAGCTTGTCGTTAAACTTGAGTGGCTTCATGCGATCCTTCCTTTGAACTGCTCCTCTTAGTGAGATGATGTAAGACACTTTGGGTTTCATTTGATAATGGAACGAGGAGCAACCTCCTGTTCTTCTAAAAAAATACGCATTATCAAGTTAAATGTTGATCATTAGTCTTACGCTCAATGTAATCCGCTTTCTAAGCATGTGGAGACTTCCATGCAGGATCTTGCTCTATTGGAGTATGTCGCATGAATAAAAGTGTATCCGTTTATGGTTTAGTCTAGAATCTTCCATGTATGAATTTTTACTACAGATCTTGGTGAAAGACTTCGATGAACCATTTCTTACATCTCTCTCTGCCTTGCAAGTCATCTGATTTAATCCCTCCGTCTAGGTGTATAAGGGCATGGTTAATATTACTTAATAGTATAGCCAACTATTGACTATAAGAAAGTGCCATATCATCATCAGCCAACATGTATAACAATCGATTCTCAAAAACTTATTCTTAAAGATCATTTCTTGCAAAGCACAATAAGTGTTATTTCTTCACAAGTTTTGGATGCAGGTTGAGCGGTTTGAGAGCTTTTGTTTGCAAAAGATACCTTTTATCTATTTCACCGGATGTTTGTGAGCTCTAGAGATGAGATAATATCTGAAAGAAACCTATCGATACCCGTTACACATGAGATGACCCCACATCCTTTGTCCAAATAAACAACTCCCGATCAATGCATTTCACTCTTGATTGCAGCATACGAGCACCTTACTACTATATAGATTAAATGCGCGAAAAGAATTGAACTAACATTATATATAGTACGATAAATACTGATGCATGTCACCTAAAATTATATCATTCAAAACTATGTTCAAATCACGAATCCAACGATATAGTTTTTGTTGACATGCACTAACATTTTATTAGTTAAATCTTGAGTCAAATTCAATGAGGACTAATAAACCAACGACCGATGTAGTACAAGTGTAGAGGCGGCGCTGCACGAAGTCTCACCTCTCACCCGCTCGTGGTGCGGCGGTAAAAGCCATCATATCACAAAACCCAACCACTCCCGAGTAATAAATGGCACAGTAAAATAAGCGGACAAAAACCATCACATCCCTCCGTCTTTTTGCATTTCATCTCTGCATTTACTTTCTCGGTTCATCTCACGCTCGATCCTAGCTACTACTACTCCTAGGGCCGATTCTTTTAGCGGCTTCCCAGCTTTTCCCACAAGACTAGTCACGGTGGAGGTAACAATAAGGCACCTCACTCATTTATTTAAACTTCTAAACTACTACTCCGTCCTGGTTTATTCCTCACCATTGTAATTTGTATAAAATTTTGACCAAAGATTTAACTGGTAAAATGTTACTCAAAACACTTAGGTATGGTGCATCTGGGTGTGTAAAGTCATCTTCTGAAAACTAAATAATCCGAAAACACTTAGGCGCGGTGCATTAACTTCTACCTCGTTTCTTGTTTCTTGACATATCAACCAATAAGAGATAAGAGTGTGCATGCTTTTAATGACTTGAGATATCAAACCACGACATGCATTGGTTGGTTCATTGCATGCAATACTATTAATTAGCAAATAAACATTAAAGTTTCTCGTTTTCTCCTCCTCCTTGGTCACGGTGCACAGAGAAATAACCGGAGGAAGGAAGCTAAAGTAAACAATCAAGCGAGCATTTTGCATTTGTTTTGCATTGAATCGTTTCACAAGCTTGACTAGTGTTGTTTTCCCACTTTTTAAAAACACGCATCGTAATGTTCAAGCGTGCATTTGCATTACGCAAGTAATAATAGTACTCCCTCCGTCTGGGTGTACAAGTCTTCCCTCCTTGGTCACCGTGCACAACCAAAGATGACTTATTGACCTGGACGGGAAGTAGCACGGTTTGCAAGCATATATCGAGAGAGGCGTGTAGTCCGATGAAGTATATAGTAAAGAAGTTTGTGCTATATGCGCGTACTTGCAAAATGCTTAATAATACCTAACGTTCCAAACTTTCCCTTTTATACTTAATTAAGGGCGCTAAAATTCCTGAGCGTTGGGGTTATCATTTGCGTCCCAAAACTAATAAGTCATGGCCTTACTGAAACAAAATTATACTCCTCCTACAAGCCACGGTGCTCGCAGGAAGCGCTTTAGGCCTGAGTGACACGAGTGCAGTGGCGCTTTCGTTTGTAAGCCAGACAGGCTACGCGCCTCTTCCTCAGCCTCAACTCGCATGAGTGATGATTAATGACATGTTGGCGGAAGGCGGCGTGACCTCACGGTGTGGTGATCCGGCGCCATGTGGTACTCCTCCTGGACAGGCGTGCACAAGTCACGTGCCACCTTAGCGTAGATGAGGCGCTTGGGCCCAGCTGCACTCAGGCGTCGGCTGCAGGCGTCCTCCGCCACCCTCCGGCCCTCGCGCGATCCTTCTAACAAAAGAACCAATTGCTTGACTCTCTCGGACCACGACATAGATCTCCCAGAGAAAGCTTGTTGCTGGGATGCGCTTCTCTTCCTCGGCCTTCTTCTCCGCCTCTATTTTAAGCTCTTTCTTGAGGTAAAGCCTCCCCACAAGGCGACATCCATTTATTTCAAAGCTCCTCAAGCCTGGGGGGCTTCGGCAAAGCGGCGCGGCGTTCTCCTCATAGTGAGGAGCCGGCCGCGTCCTCCGGCAGTAATCTTGGCGGGGAATGAGGCTACCTGGCCGCGTCCACCTCAGCAGCGTCCTGCGGCAAGGAAAGCGGAACACCGGCCGAATCCTCCTCGACTAGTAAGCGTGAGAGCGGAATAGTGACACTGTCGGCGTCATGGCCGAGGCCGAGCGCCGGCAGCGTCCTCCATCGACTAGTGGCGGCGAGGAATGGAAAAAGCGGCAGCGTGACCCGTCCGCCTGCGATGCAGTGAGGGGCTCTCCCTAGGAAGCTTGGAGGGAGATGCCATGGTGGTCGGCGTGATAGGGAGGGAGGAGATGGCGATGTGAGCGATGAGCGTGAGGGGAGGAAATGGCGATGTCGTGGGAGGCACGGTATTTATAGCGAGCAATGGCACACCTACGTAAAGATATGGGCCGAGAGCTGCTTGGCTTAAGCTGCCGAGGTCCGGTTAACGTCAGCGACATGTAGGCGATTACTCTTTGTAGGCCCGTATGTCGGTGAGCCAATGCACTGTGGCCCTCGATTCAATCATTACACTAATCATGCATAAATGTATGCGATCAAGATCAGAGACTCACGGGAGAATATCACAACAC
>JAHIAM010016010.1:0-32567 GCA_021605205.1 Aegilops longissima
TGGTATGATTGTTGTTCGTCCTACGGACTAAAACCCTCCGGTTTATATAGACACGGATAGGGTTAGGGTTACCTGAGTCGGTTACAATGGTAGGAGATCTACATATCCGTATCGTGGCTTGCCTTCCACGCCAAGGAAAGTCCCATCCGGACAGGGCGAAGTCTTCAATCTTGTATCTTCATAGTCCAGATTCCGGCCAGCGGTGATAGTTAACTATCCGGATACCCCTAATCCAGGACTCCTCGGTAGCCCCGAACCAGGCTTCAATGGCGGCGAGTCCGGGCGTAGATTGTCTTCGGCATTGCGGCGGGTTCTTCTCCAAATTCCATATACTTGTCGAATAGTGTCAAACCCGATAAATGCTGCGCTCCTTGGCTTCCACGCCCAATAATGGCCATCTTCCGTGTTTGAATGAATCTGAAAAGCCATGGTATTTTTACCTTATCCCCCTAGCTGCTTGAAATGAGCAGCCTATAAAAGGAACCAAGGTTTCTTCCCGGCCTTCATGGTTCCGGTTAAGCAGGACTCGCCACCTATAAGGCGGAAAGCAAGCGGAGAGTGTCCCGATCCTCAAAGGAGGCGGGTATGCTTTATCTCTTATCTAGTAAGAGGACTCAGATTTCAATTCATCAGTTTCTCCGGGGGCTCTTGAGTTCACGGACTCAGTTGCACCACCTTCGCCTGCCTCCATTTGCACATCAGCGGGCCCGTGGCCCTTTTGCGAACTGTTCTTGGCGTCGAGGCTCATTTTGCTGTGGAAAGATTATTCTGCCTTGTACCCCGTTCTCATGAAATTCAATATATCAAGTGGGCGGGCAGAACTAACTTTGTCGCCGGGACGGATATCTATCCGGAACCCGGCAAGCGCCCGGGTAACCTTGAATGGTTTTATATAGAAAGGCGTCCGCTGCGGATCCTGTTAGCCGGATCGGTCTCCGAGTTCAACAATGCTCCTTTGAAAAGCGCTGAGTTGGCGCCTTGAGTCGGAAGGGAAGGCAGTGTAACATCCCAAATTTCCTATTTGGAATGTTTTACAATTATAGCTAAGCATCTATGCATTCTGTTTGAATTTGAATGCCATTTGAAGTTTCAGAAGAGTTTTGAGTTTTCATATTTGAATTCAAACTTGGCAAGTGGGAACCATTTCAAAAACTATGCCTGATAAATACTTGAGCAAAAGTATGAGAGGAGCAAACAAGACACTCCAAAAATATCAGAGGAAAACCTTGCCAAAAGTTTTGAATTCAAACTTGAGATTTATTTGGATTTGGAAAAAATGAAATTTTATAAAGTTTGGATTTTGCCTTTGGAAAAATGTTCAAATGATAGGGAATATTCCCCTGATCATTTTGGTATATATATGTCCTATATAAAATATTTATATTTTATAAGTTATCTCTGTTTTGTTTTATTAAAAAATAATTTTTTAAAAAAAACCCCCCCCAGCCCGGCCCGACCCCTGGCCCAGCCAGTGCCGGCCCTGCCCCTGAGCCACCCCAGTGAGGCCAGGCCAGCCAGTGCCAGCCATGAGCCAGCCGAGCCCCCCCCCCTTGAAACCCCTTGGGCGGTCGGCCGCCGCGCCCCCCCCTCTCTCTCTCTGGCAGGTGGACCCCACCCCTCCTTCAACCCCCGCCCGCCCGCGCGCGCGCGCCATCGATCGCGGGATCCGTGAGATCCGGGATATCGATCCCCCCGATCGCCTCCCTTGCCCATGAGGCCCCCCCTATTTAAGCCCCCCCCACCCCATTCCCCCTCGCCCCTCATGGAACCCCTCTCTCTCTCTCACGCCGTCGGGGAGCCGAGCCGACCGCCGCCGCCATTTCCGTCGCCGTCGCCGCCCTAGCCCTCCCGACCTCCACCGACTCCACCAAACACCCCCCAGGCTCGTCCCGCACCCATGCCGGGCTCTCCGCCGACCTCCCGGCAGCCGGAGGCCAGCACACTCGCCACCGCCGCCCGCCGCCGCCGTCGAGCTCCGGTGAGTCACGGAGATCACCTCCCCGTCCGATCTCAAATCTCGGTGTGGATTAGAACACCAGAAGAATAGTTCTTTAAATAAAACCGGTCGGCCGGTTCGTTTCGGTTTATTTTAGTTAGGGTTTTTTTTATTTAGCCGGCCCGATTCGTTTAACCCTAGGCCCGTTTAGTTTATATTACGCTCAGTGCGTAGTTTAGGCCCATTAGGCCATTTTTCATTTATTTTCGTTTTCTGTTTTAACAGAATAGTTCCTGTTTTGAAAAATTCATATCTTTTATTCTGTTTAATATTTTTAGGTGATTCTTTTTTTGTTGGTTTGCAAATTTTCTATAGTTTCTGTAGAAAATATAATTAGCTATGTTAAAATTAATTAAAATTGCTTTAATTTAGTTTTAGTCAGAATAGTAAATCTGTTATAACATGAGTTAGGAAAATTATTTTTATATGATTCTTTTTGTCCCAACTTTATTTTGACATTGCCAAACCATAGGAATTAATTTGGGTATTTTAGGATTAATAAAAAAATAGTTTTAAGCAGAATCTTGTTAATCCTAATTAATTAACTAGCTACTGTTTTCCTATTATTTTAATTAGTAAATAAATTTATTTTTAACATGTGATTGATTATTCTAGGATAGTTTCTGTCACTTTATAGGATGAACTTTTATTTATAATAAATAAAAGTTTTATTTTATTTTCTTAATAGAAATTGAATTAGGCCTAATAGGAGTTTCATAATAGATTTTAAATTAATTCTTTTTGCTCCTAGTTGCTTAATGAAATCTTTTCATTAAGTTAACATAAAACCATGATTAGGTTATGTTGAGAAAATTTTTGTTATATAAAACTACTTTTAGTTGTTGTTTGAAGTAGGAAAACTTTGAGTTGGTTTTCTTTGAGTTTTCCTTTGGGTTTTGCTTTGTTTGTTTTGGTGTGTTATGTTGTTATGCTATTGTGTTATGTGATCCTATGCTATATGCTTATTGTGATTATTGTTTGTCTCGGTAGAGTTTAGAGTCTGAAGCTTGCTACTCTGAATCTTTAGCTTACGAGGATCATCAGCAAGGCAAGTTTTGATCATGTTATTTTCTATACCTATGATTTTGTGCATTAGAAATTATCACCACCCACCATGCATGCAGTAGTTGAAATTTTGAAGTTATTAATCTTGAGTAGTATCATGTGGTAGGATGAACCAATCCCTTGTTACCATGACCCGGAATGAAGTAGTTTACTTTGCTATGCTCGTGAGCGGGTTTTGGTTGAGTGAAATTCATAAGAAAGATGTGAGAGTCAATGATGATGACAACCCCATGAACTACAAGATCAAGATGGACTTGAATTCACTCTTTGGGTGGAGGGCGGTTGTGGGCACCTGGAGAACCCAGTGGTTGGCGGGATGCATGGAGAAGTGCCATGACATCTTGCGAGCTTCACCCAGCCACGAAGAGGCGGATGGATGCCCCATGACGGAAGCTTACATGCAGCCGCAAGCCATTATGGGCTCTGGCTGGGTTAACCCTAGTAGTAGTGGCTGGCTGGCTGGGCGGTACTACGAGATGTAGAAAAACGGTAGGATTGGATGGGTACGGCGGTAGCAGAAGAACTCTTTGGAAGACCTGTTTCATTCGTCCGTCTTCAAACACCATGAAGTGCGAAGACTTAAAAGGAGGAATGATTCTTGCGGGAAAGTCATAAACCTCTGCGAGTTAAAGATCTAATCGATTAGCCGTGTCCCGATTCACGGACAATTTGAGCCTCTGGAACTTGGAAGTATTGAAATCTCAACACTAAAACTAATGAATTAATTTGAGGGTTTATGACTTAATAATTTGGGAATGAGATATTGGTTGGCGGAACCATCTCAATAACTACCAACAATTTGTAGTAATTTGCAAGCAAGTCCTTTGTAGTAGGAGAAAATTGGCTTTTAGCAAAATGATGAAACTTAGAGCCCCACAGCCAAAATGCATATAGTGTTAGTAATTTTATTATTGTTATTCTCTTCATGACTTGCCGACTTATTCAAAAAGCTGACCTACATGGCTGCAACGTCTTATGTTGCGAGATTTATTCGATCGGGGTGAGGCTACGCTCGCGCTTGGCGATTGCCCTTTGGAGTCGGATGGACTCGCTTTATCTTCTCGCTTCCGCAGCATTAGTAGTTTATTTCTCATGAGTTGGCCTTGAGCGAATTTATTCTCTTGTAATAAAGACTCTATATGAGAATCGTGTAATAAATTCAGGTGTGATTGAACTTTGATTATTTCATCGATGTCTTGTGAGTACCGGCATGATCTTGGGATGAATACAGAACCACGAGATTTGACCGATTTTGGGTCGGTCGCTCTGAGAGATGGTATCGAGCACCTGCTGACCGTGGATCGTAACCCCTAGGATCGGAAAGCCATAGGAAGAGACCATTTACTTTATATCCTTATCATTCCGTAATTCTCCCTGTTCATTTCTAACTCCTCTCCGATTTTCAACATTCTAGATGGCGTCGAGTTCACCCGGTTTGCTACGGAGTTTTGCCGGCCCGATGAGGCGATGCCCTTGGAAGGAAGCTGGTCGAGATGGTGAAGAAGCTGAAGATTGCTCTACCCTCGATCACGGGAAGCCAACTAATGCACTTAAGCGGACACCGCTCTGAGATTGAAGTGCATATCGAGGAGAACCCGGAGGACACACGGAGCCTATTGACTTTGAGTTCACCGACTTCAAGCTGGATCATCGGAAGGACATGGCGATCTATCGTGCCCTTGGACATCTCGAGAGAATCTGAGGCGAGCTCGATCCCTCGAGACCTCGCCATGGTTTCTCGCGGGGCAAGGAATGGAGATATCATCCGTACCGTGGAGGGCGACTCCACTCTCTCTTATATCCGGGACTTGGAGTGTCTCCTCGGAAGCGGGAGATTCAGACTCGCCGTAACTTCGAAGGCACATAGGAGGCTTTTGTTCCGTGGCTGGGCTGGAGGAGAAGGCACCGCAGACTTCCTTAACCATGAGGAAGAAGTCGCGGACTTCATGGAGAGAGTCGGCGACACGAAGATGAAGCTTGCGCGATAGAGGAAAAGATGGACTTGGGAGAGGACCTTTTTCGAGTGGAGATGATGGACCCCTCGTGAGCAATGATCAGGATTATGAAGGGAGTTCCTTTGGAGGAAGCCGCAAGAGAGGCGCCAGCAGAGGACATCACACGGAGGGCGCAAGGATTATTGATGAAGACTTTTAGTCGACCACCATGTTATTTTACTTTTTAAATCGATCAGTTAGGCGATATTTTCGATTAGTCATGAGCTTTTGTAATCGAGATTGAACCATGTTTGAGTGGAATGAATAAATGATTGGTGTGTTTATGATTGTGCATTCATATGGGTAGTGTTATTTCTCATAGACCATTGTTCTATTCTAATTTTCTCATCCACTCCAAAACACGGATGCCTCAGGGCGTGACACGGTTTTCCGCGGAGCTCACCCGGCTGCTCCGGCGCGAGAATGCCCTCATGCAGCTACTCATCGAGAATCGAACAACAACACCAACAATCCACCACCACCACCACCCCTGTGGACAACTTGACTCGATTCACGAGGCTGAATCCGCGATGTTCTCTAGTAGCCTTGAGGCGATTGTGGTGATGATTGGCTCCATAAAGTCGGAAGAGCTAATCACTGTTGGATGCTTGATGCGAGAGAAGGTGCGCTTTGCGCGCATCAACTTGATGGACCTGCAGCTTCTTGGTGGGAGAACTACACGCCACTTATCCCATTGGTGCCATCACATGGGATCAATTCCAGCAGGCCTTCCGCACGCTCATGTTTCATTTGGAGCCATGAGTGCGAAGAAGCGTGAGTTCCGCAACTTACGCCCGAGAACCGTCTTGTGGCGCGATGCGTGGATGAGTTCAACAAGCTAGCTCGCTATGCCCCGGATGATGTGGCCACAGATGCATAAGCAGGAGAAATTTCTCGAGGACTCAATGGCGAGCTGAGTATGCAGCTTATTGTGGCTACCTTCAACAACTACCGGGAGCTGGTAGACAAGGCCACCATACTTGAAGGCAAGCAGCAGCAGATTGAAAGCATAGCGGAAGTACAGCCGGGGAAGCACAACTCGGGAGCTCGGCGAAGCCCGTTATGCACCATACTCGGGAGGCACACCCATCATAACCATGGAGGTCATAACCATGGAGAAATGGGAACAACGCAGCCAGGACAACAAGTCAGGCCATGGCAATGGCAATGGAAGCAGTAATGGCAATCAGCATCGTTCTGCCCGGCTCAGAAGGATCTGAGCCACATCACACCTTCAAGTGCGGAAGGCGGGGCACTATGCCACCGACTGCCGGAGGCCAAGCGGAGGAATGGAAAGCGGCAATGGAGGCTCGCGAAGAAGCCCAATCCGTTCCCTCGTGCTCGGGTGAACCACATTGGCGTGGAGGGCGTCTATGATCAGCCGGAACAACTTGTGGTTGGTAAGTTTTATTGAATTCACGTTCAGTTTGGTACTCTTTGATTACGGTGCAGCGCATTCATTCATATCAAGGGTAGTTGTGGAAAAATGCAGGTTGCCCACTAAAACCCTTAGAAGCCCCCTTGGCGTCGGTTCGCGGGAGGAGAAATGATGGCGAGCTTAGGCTGTCATGCAACCCTCAACATCGGGAACCATAAATTTCCCTTGAGACCTCATAGTGTTGAAACCCGGACCTTGGATGTAATCCTAGGCATGGATTAGTTGCGAAGTTTGAAGGAAACATAGGCTGTGCCCGCAAGTCTATTCTGCTCACCACCGGGCGAAGAGGATCAAGTATGTAGCGAGCGTAGCGGATGAAGAATCGGTGCATTCCCTCACGGGAGTTGTTCGGGAGGAAGTGCGATGGTGCAAGATTTTCCGATGTGTTTCGGAGGAATTACGAGAATGCCACGGACGGGGACATTGAATTTCTGATCGAGTTATTGCGGCACAGCCCCAATATCAAGAGACCTTATCGGATGCCACGAATGAGTTGAAAGAGATCAAGGATCAAATTAATGAGTTATTGGAGAAAGGATATATTGGCCAAGCTCATCACCTTGGGAGCCCAGTTCTTTTGGTAGAGAAGAAGGATGGAAGCTTGAGGATGGTTGTGGATTATCGTGCGTTGAGCGAAGTAACCATCAAGAACAAGTACCCTCTGCCGATGATTAATGATCTGTTTGATCAGCTAGTTGGAGCCAAGGTATTCTCTAAGATCGATCTTGATCGAGGTATCATCGATTGAAGATCCGTGAAAAGGATATACCCAAAACAGCATTCACTACGGTATGGTTTATATGAGTATACCGTCATGTCATTTGGATTGACTAATGCTCCTGCATACTTCATGAATTTGATGAACAAGGTGTTTATGGAATATCTGGACAAGTTTGTCGTGGTGTTCATCGATGATATATTGATTTTCTCCAAGAAGCGAGGAAGAGCATAAGGAACATTTGCGTCTAGTTACGGAGAAACTTGAGAACATCAGTTGTATGCCAAGTTCAGCAAATGTGAATTTTGGCTGAAGGAAGTTGGATTCCTCGGACATGTTATTTCAGGAGAAGGAATAGCAGTTGACCCGCCAAGGTTGAATCGATCACCGATTGGCGATCACCCACCTCGATCAAGGAGATCCATGATTTTCTCGGACTCGCGAGGATATTATCGGAGGTTTATTGAGAACTTCTCGAAGATTGCCAAGCCCATGGTGAGCTGTTGAAGAAGGAAGCCAAGTATGTTTGGACGAGGAATGTGAAGCCAGTTTTCAGGAATTGAAAAAGCGGTTGGTCACAGCCCGAGTGTTGATTTTGCGGACATACACAAGGAATACCAGGTTTATTGTGGCGCTTCTCGTCAAGGACTCGGAGGAGTACTAATGCAGGAAGGAAAAGTTGTAGCTTATGCCTCCGGACAGCTCGACCTCATGAGATGAATTATGCCACACATGATTTGGAGTTAGCGGCCGTAGTGCATGCACTCAAGACACAGAGACATTTCCTCGCCGGAAACCGTTGTGATGTTTACAGATCACAAGAGCTTGAAGTATATTTTCACTTGAGAAGAGTTGAACCTCGAGCGGAGGAGATGGCTAGAGTTGATAAAGGACTATGACATGAGATTGCATTACCACCCGGTAAAGCTAATGTTGTAGCAGATGCTTTGAGCCGTAAGAGTTATGTGAATACTCTTACGGCGGGAGGATTACCCAGGAGTTAGTCGATGACCTCGAGATCTCCGGTGGAGATAGTTCGAGAGGATATGTTGCAACTCTGGAAGTTCAGTCCACTTTGGCGAAAGGATTCGTGAAGCCGGAAGTCGGACAAGGAAATTGATGAGATAAAGCAAAAGATGAATGAAGGAAAAGCTAAAGGATTCCGTAAGGATGAACACGGAACTATATGGTTCGAGGATCGTATTTATGTGCCCAATGATCCCGAACTCAGGAAGCTAATTCTTGAGGAGGCTCATGATTCACCGTACTCGATTCACCCGGCAACACCAAGATGTACTGGATTTGAAGGAAAGTTTACGGTGGGCGGTATGAAGAAGGATATTGCGAGTGCGTAGCCGTATCGATGTTTGTCAGCGAGTAAAGCAGAACATCGAAGCCAGCAGGGTTACTTCAACCTTTGCGATTCGATTGGAAATGGGAGAAACTTGGAATGGATTTCATCACAGGATTACCGGGACCCGTTCAGGTTATGATTCTATCTGGGTAGTGGTTGATCGTTTGACCAAGGTAGCTCACTTCATTCCGTGAAGACTACCTATACCAGTGCTAAGTTGGCCAAGATATACATGACCAGGATCGTATATGCGCATGGAGTTCGAGGAAAATCGTGTCGGATAGAGGACACAGTTTACCTCAAAGTTTTGGAAGCGATTGCATGAAACTTTGGAGTGCGAGGCTGGAATTGATACAGACTTTTCATCCATGAGCAGATGGACAGACCGAGAGAGTCAACCAGATTACGGAGGACATGTTGAGAGCTTGTGTGCTAGACTATGGGTCTAGCTGGGATGATAATTTGCCGTCTGTGAGTTCTCATACAACAACGTTATCAATCCGATCGAAGATGGCCCCTTCGAAGCTCTATCACGGAAGGAGGTGCGAGAACACCATTCTTTGTGGGATAGTGTTGGAGATCGATCACTTTTGGTTCCGACCTTATCGAGGATTCGAAGAAAGTCAAGCTGATTGAGACAGACTCAAGATAGCACGATCGAGACGGAAGAGTTATGCGACGATGGCGCAAGGAAGTGACTTACGAAGCGGGAGACCGAGCATATCTTCGTGTGTCTCCACCGTGGAATCAAGAGGTTTGGTGTCAAGGGAAGTTAGCACCCGATTCATTGGCCCTACAAAATCCTCGAGCGTCGTGGAGAAGTTGCTTACAAGTTGGAATTGCGGAAGGATTGTCCGGAGTTCATGATGTCTTCCATGTTTCTCGGTGAAGAAGTGTCATGCCGACATGGCGATATTCCGTTGAGAGACACGGTGCCCCTAGAGGCCATACAACAGCGGTGATCGACCTACAAGGAGAAACCGTCCGAATTCTCGAGGCTGCGGCGAGTCACCCAGACAAGGTCATCAAATTTTGCAAGGTCTTTGTGGAGTCACCACACAGGAAGAAGCCACACAGGGCCGAAGAAGACCTTCTTGAGACCACCGCACCTATTGCTAGCCAACCCGAATCTCGAGGCGAGATTCATCTTAAAATGGGTAGGTTTGTAACATCCCAAATTTCCTATTTGGAATGTTTTACAATTATAGCTAAGCATCTATGCATCTGTTTGAATTTGAATGCCATTTGAAGTTTGGAAGATTTTGAGTTTTCATATTTGAATTCAAACTTGGCAAGTGGGAATCATTTCAAAAACTATGCACGATAAATACTTGATCAAAAGTATGAGAGGAGTAAACATGACACTCCAAAAATATCGAGAGAAAACCTTGCCAAAAGTTTTGAATTCAAACTTGAGATTTATTTGAATTTGAAAAAATGAAATTTTATAAAGTTTGGATTTTGCCTTTGGAAAAATGTTCAAATGATAGGAATATTCCCTGATCATTTTGGTATATATATGTCCTATATAAAATATTTATATTTTATAAGTTATCTCTGTTTTGTTTTATTAAAAAATAAATTTAAAAAAAAAACCCCCCCAGGTGCCAGCCACCCCTGCCCAGCCAGCGCCAGCCACCCTTGGCCTTGAGCCCAGCCCAGGTGACCAGAGCCAGCCAATGAGCCAGCAGCAGCCACCAGCCAGCCTCCCCGCCCGAAACCCGGCTCGGGCGGTCGCCCGCCCGCCCCCCCCTCTCTCTCTCTCTGGCGGTGGACCCCACCCCTCCTTCAACCCCGCCCGCCGCGCCGCGCGCGCGCCGCCGATCGATCGCGGATCCGTGAGATCCGGGATCCGATCCCCTCCCGATCGCCTCCTTGCCCGCCGAGCCCCCCCCCTATAACCCCTCCCCCACCCATTCCCCCCTCGCCCCTCATGGAACCCTCCTCCTCTCTCACGCTCTCATGGAGCCGAGCCACCGCCGCCGCCATTTCCGTCGCCGTCGTCGCCCTAGCCCTCCCGACCTCCACCGACTCCACCAAACACCCCCAGGCTCGTCCACACCCATGGAGCTCTCCGCCGACCTCCCGGCGACCGGAGGCCAGCGCACTCGCCGCCGCCGCCGCCGCCGCCGTCGAGCTCCGGTGAGTCACGGAGATCACCCCCCGTCCGATCTCAAATCTCGGCGTAGGATTAGAACACCCCGAAGAATATGTTCTTTAAATAAAACCGGTTCGGCCGGTTTAGTTCGGTTTATTTTAGTTAGGGTTTTATTTTATTTAGCCGGCCCGATTCGTTTAACCCTAGGCCCGTTTAGTTTATATTACGCTCAGTGCGTAGGTTAGGCCCATTAGGCCCTTTTTCATTTATTTTCGTTTTCTGTTTTAACAGAATAGTTCCTGTTTTGAAAAATTCATATCTTTTATTCTGTTTAATATTTTTAGGTGATTTTTTTGTTGGTTTGCAAATTTTCTATAGTTTCTGTAGAAAATATAATTAGCTATGTTAAAATTAATTAAAATTGCTTTAATTTAGTTTTAGTCAGAATAGTAAATCTGTTATAACATGAGTTAGGAAAATTATTTTTATATGATTCTTTTTGTCCCAACTTTATTTTGACATTGCCAAACCATAGGAATTAATTTGGGTATTTTAGGATTAATAAAAAATAGTTTTAAGCAGAATCTTGTTAATCCTAATTAATTAACTAGCTCTGTTTTCCTATTATTTTAATTAGTAAATAAATTTATTTTTAACATGTGATTGATTATTCTAGGATAGTTTCTGTCACTTTATAGGATGAACTTTTATTTATAATAAATAAAAGTTTTATTTTATTTTCTTAATAGAAATTGAATTAGGCCTAATAGGAGTTTCATAATAGATTTTAAATTAATTCTTTTTGCTCCTAGTTGCTTAATGAAATCTTTTCATTAAGTTAACATAAAACCATGATTAGGTTATGTTGAGAAAATTTTTGTTATATAAAACTACTTTTAGTTGTTGTTTGAAGTAGGAAAACTTTGAGTTGGTTTTCTTTGAGTTTTCCTTTGGGTTTTGCTTTGTTTGTTTTGGTGTGTTATGTTGTTATGCTATTGTGTTATGTGATCCTATGCTATATGCTTATTGTGATTATTGTTTGTCTCGGTAGAGTTTCAGTCTGAAGCTTGCTACTCTGAATCTTTAGCTTCGAGGATCATCGGCAAGGCAAGTTTTGATCATGTTATTTTCTATACCTATGATTTTGTGCATTAGAAATTATCACCACCCACCATGCATGCAGTAGTTGAAATTTTGAAGTTATTAATCTTGAGTAGTATCATGTGGTAGGATGAACCAATCCCTTGTTACCATGACCCGGGGCGAAGTAGTTTACTTTGCTATGCTCGTGAGCGGGTTTTGGTTGAGTGAAATTCATAAGAAAGATGTGAGAGTCAATGATGATGACAACCCCATGAACTACAATGATCAAGATGGACTTGAATTCACTCTTGGGTGGAGGGCGGTTGTGGGCACCTGGAGAACCCGGTGGTTGGCGGGATGCATGGAGAAGTGCCATGACATCTTGCGGAGCTTCACCCAGCCACGAAGAGGCGGATGGATGCCCCATGACGGAAGCTTACTGTGCAGCCGCAAGCCATTATGGGCTCTGGCTGGGTTAACCCTAGTAGTAATGCTGGCTGGGCGGTACTACGAGATGTAGAAGAACGGTAGGATTGGATGGGTACGGCGGTAGCGGAAGAACTCTTTGGAAGACCTGTTTCATTCGTCCGTCTTCAAACACCATGAAGTGCGAAGACTTAAAAGGAGGAATGATTCTTGCGGGGAAAGTCATAAACCTCTGCGAGTTAAAGATCTAATCGATTAGCCGTGTCCCGATTCACGGACAATTTGAGCCTCTGGAACTTGGAAGTATTGAAATCTCAACACTAAAACTAATGAATTAATTTGAGGGTTTATGACTTAATAATTTGGGAATGAGATATTGGTTGGCGGAACCATCTCAATAACTACCAACAATTTGTAGTAATTTGCAAGCAAGTCCTTTGTAGTAGGAGAAAATTGGCTTTTAGCAAAATGATGAAACTTAGAGCCCCACAGCCAAAATGCATATAGTGTTAGTAATTTTATTATTGTTATTCTCTTCATGACTTGCCAGCTTATTCAAAAAGCTGACCTACATGGCTGCAACGTCTTATGTTGCGAGATTTATTCGATCGGGGTGAGGCTACGCTCGCGCTTAGCGATTGCCCTTTGAGTCGGATGGACTCGCTTTATCTTCTCGCTTCCGCAGCATTAGTAGTTTATTTCTCATGAGTTGGCCTTGAGCGAATTTATTCTCTTGTAATAAAGACTCTATATGAGAATCGTGTAATAAATTCAGGTGTGATTGAACTTTGATTATTTCATCGATGTCTTGTGAGTACCGGCATGATCTTGGGATGAATACAGAACACGAGATTTGACCGATTTTGGGTCAGGTCGCTACAATCTGAGATCTTACAAAAAGAATACCCTCTGTCCCGGGGCTTGAAGAATGCAAGGCCCATCTTGAGGCGCACTAGCCGCTTCTGAGAGCCATAGAGACCCCCTACGGTAATATATGCTCCAAAAGATAAGTAGTTTGTGAAGTGCGGCGTGTGTGTAAATCGACAATAATATTGCAGATGGTGCGGACTAGATCCGCACAAACAACAGCTCTTCTACGCGGTTGAAGGCGGCGAGAATGTCTTACAAGGGTGAGGCAAGAAAAATAATCTCGGGATGCAACACCCGGTGGGTGAGGAACTAAGGATGTTCGTGCCCAGCTGTCGACTCCGTGAAGGAGAACCGGCGACTTCGTCGCGGCATTTATAGTAAGTGCTTGGCGAACTTTGAAAAAGAGTTGGCGAGAAGTCAACTAACGAGTTATGTCCGTAGGTATGCTCACGGGTTAGATCTGCGGAGAAATGCCGGTTCTCGGGTGACCTTCTTCGAGCTATTGCAGCTGCGAGCAGAGTTCGACGGTGATGAAAAGCGTCGCCGCGGCCTTGTGGCCATCTATCTCTGCCGAAGGCCTTGGAAACTTGCGAGAGAAGCAGGGGAGCGGCGGCGCTTGACTATGGAAGATATCGGCTGTCGTCAAAGGCGCCGAGGCACAGGCCATGGTGAAGGCAGCGGTACAGGCGGACCCAAACCACATGTCGAGGTCGGACATGTGGGGCCCGGCGATGAGAGATCCTGTGAGCTTAAGTATGCGGCCAAGTAGAGTTGGCATAAAGTATTCAGCAGGATGTAAACTAGACAGCCTATTAGATGGCATTGAAGAGGAATAAAATCAGTCAATTTGACTATGTAATTTAAAATGACATGTAAAATGCCTTCTAGCGGATTGTAGATCGTTTGTCGTAGCGGACCTTTTAAGCTTCAACCTCGGGACCCAATCGTCGGGTGTGTCGAATAACCTCGCGGTTATGTAAAACCGGGGCATGCGTGGAGACCAGGCGTAGGGGTCATGAGTTCTTTATCGGACAAGTGCCGAACTAGTTATGTTATATTACATGTTTAGCAAGAAACATCTTCGGGGAGAATAGTTCGTTAGGGTTCCTTTCCACAGGAGGCATGCCCTAAAGTGCATGTGCGGACTGAAAAGCGAGAAAAGCATCAGGGGCAGATAAATGAAAAATTAAAATCGTCTTTTAGTTCACCGACCGAATATTCCCTTAAGAATGCTAGCTTTGGCTTCACCCGGTCGAGGTACCGTCTGGCTGACCAGTGGTAACAATGCGAGAGGTGCTCCTTTACCACCTAGCGAACAATCGGGAGCGTCACGGGTAACACAGGAGCGAGGCAACCTAAGCTTGGCCAAAACTTAAGTCATATCGATGCATATAATGGTGAATAAAAGGTACATGCGGAAGTGTGACACATGTGTTGGGCATAAAGCCCGTATAAATAAGCACATTAGAAGCCCCAGTATAATGGTAGCGGAATGGCGCGTCAAGTGTGTCACGAACAATGCTGTGAGCAGGCCTTTGCAACCCGGAAAAAGGAGGAAGAAGAGAAATAAAGACAGCTTAAAGTATAAAATATAGGCGGAGGAAGGAGGCGAATTCAGAATCCGGCGCTAGGCGTAGAATCTTGGAGGCGGGCTGCATTCCATGGGTTCGGCTCGAGTCGGTTATTCGATGTGTTTAGCGGGCCAGTGCGCTCCGCTGGTCGGGACTTGAGTCGATGATGAAGGGCCCTCCCATTTGGGCTTGAGTTTGTCCTTTTTCTTGTCGGCGGCGTAGAACTAGTTCGCCAACGTTGTAAGCTTTGGCCCGTGCTTCCTGCTTTGATATCTTTGAGCCTCTTTGTTGTGAGAATGCGGAGCGAGCTTTTGCCACGTCGCCTCCTCCTCCAATGCATCAAACTGTCCTGCCGATCGAGCTCGGCTTCTCTTTCTTCGTACATGCGCCGCGAGTTGAGTCATGAATTATGTCGCGAGGCAAAACTGCCTCTGCGTCGTATACCATAAAAATGGTGTGAATCCGGTAGTGTGATTGGCGTGGTCCGCAGCCCTAGAGTATGGTCGAGCTCCTCAACCCGGTCGTGTTAGATTCCTTGAGGACCGCACTAGTGCGGGTTTAATGCGCTCATGATTAGACCGTTTGCTCGCTCGACTTGACCGTTAGTTTGGGGTGATAGGTGAGCGTGAGTCGAGCTTGATGCCCATGTTTTTGCACGAGTTTGACCTCGTCGGCCGTGAAGTTCATGCCGTTATCGGTGATGATGCTATGGGGATGCTTGTGCGGTGTACTACCCACGATATAAAGTCTATCACCGGTCCGGATTGGCCGTCTTCTGAGCTTGGCCTCTATCCATTTGGTGAATTTATCCACCATGACCAATAGGTATTTTTGCTTGTGGGTTCCTCCTTTAAGGGTCCAACCATGTCAAGCCCCAGGACATGAAGGGCGGTGATGGGTATAGTTTTGAGGCGGTGGGTGGCATGTGGCTTTGATTAGCAAAGAGGCTGGCAACGCGCGCATCGTTGGACTAAGTCTGAGCATCTGCCGGGCTGTCGACCAATAAAATCTGTCTGGAAGGCCTTGCCTACAAGGGCACAGGCTGCGGCATGGTGCCCACCGAGTCGGCATGAATTTCAGCCGGAGATTCCGCCCTTCCTCTTGGAGACACACCTTTGAAGGACTCGGTTGTGCTTTTCTTATAAAGCTCTCCCTCATGGACCTTATAGGCTTTAGACCGCGCACTATCTGCGGCCAGCCTCGTTTTAGTCTTGGGAAGCTCCTGCCTAGTTAGGTAGGCTAGGAATGGATTACGTCGCAGGGCAATGACTGCCATTATTGCGTGGGCTGGCGGTGTTATTTCGTTGGCGGGACCACCAACTATGTCGGAATGTTTGGTGTGGGGCGGTGTGGTTGGGTCCGGGTTGTTATTTCGGACTCTCCCTCCCATATCTGAGATGGCTTGAAAAACCTCTCTAGGAAGATGTTGGGGCGGCATCGCGCTGCGCAATGTCGTGCTAACTGCGTCCGCTGCTGGTTGTTATCCGGGCTATATGGTGAAATTGAGCCCCTCAAACCGGTGACATTTTAGGGCGACATTGAGATAAGCTGCCATTTTGGATCCTTGGCATCAAAGTCCCCATTTATTTGGGATATCGAGGTTGAATCCCGCACCTCTAGGCGTTGAATGCCCATGGAGCGCCATCCGGAGACCATGTAGAAGGGCCTCGTGTTAAGCTTCGTTGTTGGAGTCCGTGTACATTATTTGAAGTATGTATTGGACTGTATCTCCGGTTGGGGACGTCGAGCAGCGCTAGCCCCAGGCGGCCAACATTTTGGAGCCGCGAAGTGCATGATCGATTGGAATATCGCCCGTACTCTTTAGGGAGTTCGGCTTGATCCATTCGGCGACGAAGTCGGCAAAACTTCGACTTAATAGCTCGTCGTGGCTTGTAGGTTATGTCGAGCGGGAGGAGCTCAATGGCCCATTTAGCGATCCGACCATTGCATCGCGGTTGTTTATAATGTCATTAAGAGGTACTTGAGGCTCATTGTCGAACACTCTTGAAAGTAGTGTCGCTTCGGGATGCCATGAACACGCGTGCTATCTTTTGATAATCGGTACCGTGACTTGCATGGAGTTAGGGCGGAGTGGACGTAGTAAACTGGTTTTGGAGAGAACTTGTGTCCGTCCGTTTCCTCATTACGACAACAACGATGGGTTGTTGCGATGTATAATAGCATTGAATGCGCCCATGTTGGTATGGCAGAACAGTTGTTGCCAATATGGCTTTGATTTCTTTAAGTCCGGTCAGTGGCAGCATCCGTCCCCTCGAAGTGTTCGGTCTCGATCGAGGAGGCGATAAAGGGTAATGCCTTTTCTCCTAAGCGGGAGATAAAGCGGCTGACTGCCGCGCATCGATCAATTTTGTATTTGTTTGAGGTCTTTGGGGATATCCAATGTGTGAGAGCTCGGATCTTGGCTGGGTTTTCTTCAATTCCTCTACCGGATACAATGAAGCCCAAGAGCTTTCCGGCTGATGCGCCCAGCGCATTTTTTCGGGTTGAGCTTGATGTCATATGTTAGGAGATTATCGAATGTGAGCCTCAAGTTAAATGAAATATGAGTTTCGACATGCTTGGATTTGGTGACCACATCGTCTCGTATGCCTCCACTGTTTCTTGATCTGGTTTGCGGACATGAATCAATCATGCGTTGATATATTGCTTGGCGATTTTTGAGCCCAAAGGGCATTGTGTTGAAGCGAGAATGGGTCGGTATGGAGTGATGAATGCCGTTGAGGCTTAGTATGGCTCTGCCATCTTAATTTAGTGGTAGCGGAGTATATCGTTGAGAAACACAATGAATCGTGTCCTGCGGTGGCGTCGATAATTTGATCGATCTTGGGGGAGGAAGGATCCTTTGGGCAAGCCTTGTTGGAGTCCTTAAAATTGACACATAAGGCGCGAGTTTGTCCTTCTTTAGTACCATTACCGGGTTTTCTAGCGGTCTGGGTGTTTAATATCTACGATGAATCCGACCTCCAATAGTTTAGCTAGCTCCTCTCCATAGCCCATCTCTTGGGTTTGGAGAAAGCATGCGAAGAGCTTGTTTGTTGGCTTGAATCCTTTTAGGATATTTAAGCTGTGCTCTTGCCCGGTAGGCATGGGATTCCTAGCATGTCCCGAAGGGTGCGGACAAAAATGTCCCAATTTTGGCATAAGAATTCTCGTGGTGCAGCGTCCACATCGAGGGTTTAATTGTGCCCGATGCGGCCGTTTTGTAGGATCCGTTGGATGGACTTGGAATTTGACTATTTCTCTGCGGTTTAAAGAGGTGGACTTGGATCTCTTATCGAGTATCACATCGTCCCTGTTCACCGTGGAAGTAGCAGTATGGTGAGTTCCTCTGCCGCTAGGGCTTCGGATAGTGCCTCAAAGAGGCAGAGTGCTACTGTTTTATTACCGACTCGGGCGCTATGTCTGGGTCACTACTTGAGAGTGATAATTCCGTTGGGTCCGGGCATTTTGAGCTTCATGTACCTGTAATGGGGTATAGCTTGAAAAATTGTGAATACCTCTCGCCCTAATAGGCGTGGTATCCGCTGTTTGAGCAGGGCCACTTGGAATGTGACCTCCTCGGACCTATAATTGTCGTGCGAACACCACATCCGATGTGATCTTTTATGTCGGCATGCTTCCGAATGGGATTATTCCTCTAAAGGTTGTGCTGCTTTGCTCAATGCAGCTCGAGTCTATTTCCATTTTTGAAGGGTTTCCTCATGAGATGAGGTTTAATCCGCTGTTCGCCCGTCCATGAGTACCTTGGTAAAGGCGGCAAATCCACTATTGGGCCGAGGACCAATGCGAAAGTGCTCGGGCTGTTTGGAATTTAGGTTCGTCACTTTGGCGTTAAAGGTAATAGCCGTGTCCTCCATGGATTTATTGTTGCTATCTGGTAGACTTGGCAGGCTCTTGGGTGTTAGTTTCCGCATATTATTTGATCAAGAAAGTCTCGAAGATTGCTATTACCGTCTTGGTATTCTTTGGTGCTGGTGCTCTGGAGCTAAAACTCTTCGCCACTTTTGGCCACTGCCGTAGTATCCAACATGCTCTAAGGCTATGAGTTGGAGTGGCGCCCTACATGCTATGAATTTTGCAGGGTCCATTGAGCCATCCCTCGATGGAGTTCCATGCCCTTTGGGGGTTTTGCTTTTGGTATGTAACCCGGTGCTGGTGATGATGCACCATTTATTTCGGACTAGGTGATTATTGAGGCGGATTATCCCAAAATTGATTTGGTTTTCAGGCGCTCTCCATCGTGCGATACTTTATTATGGGCGCCATGTCGTGGCGTGTAATTTCCTGACGACTTATGGCGTTTAGGATTCCCTTGTCCGTGCAATTATTGAAGAAGAATGAGATTGCGTCCTCCTCATGGAAATCCTTTATCCTGTCCATAACGGGAGAATCTGGCCCGATAATGATTTACTATTTCACGAGCTCTTGTCGGGTTGGGATACATCGCTTATGTTTGGGTGGGCGGGTGGAATTAAATTCGAACCTGTCCGATCTAAGATTCGGGGCCAAGAAGTTTCGAACTTGGAAGCTTGGGTTCTTGGAGGTTGTCAATGAATCTAGTCCGCTGCGACTTTAAGTTCAGCGCTTGAGTCGTGTCCTCCCCTCCGGGAATTCGGCATGGAGGGTCAGGAAACCGGACATAGCTAGTCCTTAAGGTAGGAGAAGAGTCGTCGTATTGTTACTCTACCACAACAACGTGGTGGGTAGCACAGGGAAGTTGATCTCTCTCGGATCGGTTTAGGCCCAATCGATCGTGATGCATGGCGACTCGAGGCGGCGATGCGATCAAGAGCTCGTTTAAGGAAGAGCTCCATCGGATCTAACAACTCGGCGAGTTCGAGTTAACGTGAAGATTTCTTTTGATGACCGAGAAGTCATCGTCGGTAGCGGCGACGAGCAGGCGGTCATAAAAAACCGCCTAGCGGAGAGTTTGGCGGTGGCCAAAGCTCCTTTAACAGCAGTGCCGTCTTTAAAGGCGGGATGAGGCATCCTTCACGGTGGCGGCGGCGGAAGGAACTCTCAATGAAAGCACCAATGTCGGTGTCAAAACGGCGGATCTCGGGTAGGGGTCCCGGCGTGCGTCTGGCGGATGGTAACGGAGACAAGGGACACGATGTTTTACCCAGGTTGGGCCCTCTCGATGGAGGTAAACCCTACTCCTGCTTGATTAATATTGATGATATGGGTAGTACAAGAGTAGATCTACCACGAGATCGGAGAGGCTAAACCCTAGAAGCTAGCTTTGTGGTATGATTGTTGTTAGTCCTCTGGGACTAAAACCCTCGGTTTATATAGACACGGATAGGGTTAGGGTTACACAAAGTGGGTTACAATGGTAGGAGATCTACATATCCGTATCGCCAAGCTTGCCTTCACGCCAAGGAAAGTCCCATCCGGACACGGGGCGAAGTCTTCAATCTTGTATCTTCATAGTCCGAGTCAGGCCAGCGGTGATAGTTCGACTATCCGGACACCCCTAATCGAGGACTCCCTCACTTGCACCCTCCATAGATGGATCATTTGGAGCTTGCATATTTTGTTAGCACCTATAGGATTGACAAAACCTTACGGTTGCATCATATACAACTCTTCTTTAATAAATCCATTAAGGAATGTTGTCTTGTTTATCCATTTGCGGATTTCATAAAATCGGCAATTGCTAACATGATTAGGACGGACTTAAGCATAGATACAGTGAGAAACTCTCATCGTAGTCAACACCTTGAACTTGTCGAAAACCTTTTGCGACAATTCTAGCTTTGTAGATAGTAACACTACTATCGGTGTCCGTCTTCCTCTCGGAGATCCATTTATTTTCTATGGCTTGCCGATCATCGAACAAGTCAACCAAAGTCCACACTTTGTTCTCATACATGGATCCCATCTCAGATTTCATGGTCTCAAGCCATTTCGTGGAATCTGGGCTCATCATCGCTTCCTCATAGTTAGTAGGTTCGTCATGGTCAAGTAACATGACCTCCGGAACAGGATTACCATACCACTCAGTGCGGATCTCACTCTGGTTGACCTCGAGGTTTGGTAGTAACTTGATCTGAAGTTACATGATCATCATCATTTGCTTCCTCACTAATTGGTGTAGGAGTCACATGAACAGATTTACGTGATGAACTACTTTCCAATAAGGGAGCAGGTCAGATTACCTCATCAAGTTCTACTTTCCTCCCACTCACTTCTTTAGAGAAAACTCCTTCTCTAGAAAGGATCCATTCTTAACAGCGAATGTCTTGCCTTGGATCTGTGATAGAAGGTGTACCAACATCTCCTTTTGGTATCCTATGAAGACACATTTCTCCAATTTGGGTTTGAGCTTATCGGGATGAAACTTTTCCACATAAGCATCACAACCCCAAACTTTAGAAATGACAACTTTGGTTTCTTGCCAAACCACAGTTCATATAGTGTCGTCTCAGCAGTTTAGATGGTGCCCTATTTAACATGAATGCAGCTGTCTCTAATGCATACCCCAAAAGCGATAGTGGTAAATCGGTAAGAGATATCATAGATTGCACCATATCTAATAATGTCGATTACGATGTTCGGACACACCATTATGTTGTGGTGTTCGGTGGCGTGAGTTCGAAACTATTCGCATTGTTTCAAATGAAGACCAAACTCGTAACTCAAATATTCTCTTCCATGATCAGATCGTAGAAACTTTATTTTCTTGTTACGATGATTTTCCACTTCACTCTGAAATTCTTTGAACTTTTCAAATGTTTGGACTTATGTTTCATTAAGTAGATATACCCATATCTGCTCAAATCATCTGTAAAGGTCGAGAAAATACGATACTGCATGAGCCTCAATATTCATCGGACCACATACATCGGTATGTATGATTTCCAACAAATCTGTTGCTCGCTCCATTGTTAGGAGAGCGGCGTTTTAGTCATCTTGCCCAAGAGGCATGGTTACTTAAGCATCAAGTGATTAAGTAATCAAGTGATTCCAAAAGCCCATCGGCATGGAGTTTCTTCATCGCTTTACATAATATGACCTAAGCGGCGATTGCAACAAATAAGTTGCACTATCATTATTAACTTTGCATCTTTTGGCTTCAAGATTATGAATATGTGTATCACTACGATCGAGATCCAACGAACCATTTTCATTGGGTGTGTAACCATATAAGGTTTTATTCATGTAAATAGAACAACAATTATTCTCTAACTTAAGCGAATAACCGTATTGCAATAAACATGATCAAATCATATTCATGCTCAGCATAAACACAAATAATACTTATTTAGGTTCAACACTAATCCCGAAAGTATAGGGGTGTGCGATGATGATCATATCAATCTTGGAACCACTTCCAATACACATCGTCACTTCATCCTTAACTAGTTTTTGTTCATTATGCAACTCCGTTTTGAGTTACTACTCTTTAGCAACTGAACGATTATCAAATACGAGGGGTTGCTATAAACACTAGTAAAGTACACATCAATAACATGTATATCAAATATACTTTTGTTCACTTTGCCATCCTTCTTATCCGCCAATTATTTGGGGTAGTTCCGCTTCGGTGACCAGTCCTTTTTGCGGTAGAAGCACTTTCGATGTCGAGGCTTAGGTCAAATTTGGGCTTCTTCACTTGAGCAACAACTTGCTTGCCGTTCTTCTTGAAGTTCCCCTTCTTTCCTTTGCCCTTTTCTTGAAACTAGTGATCTTGTTAACCATCAACACTTGGCGCTCTTTTCTTGATTTCTACCTTCGCGATCTCGGCATCACGAAGAGCTAAGAATTACTTTCGTCATCCCTAGCATATTATAGTTCATCACGAAGTTCTATTAACTTGGTGATAGTGACTAGAAGAACTTTGTCGATCACTATCTTATCTGAAAATTAAATCTCACTTGATTCAAGTGATTGCAGTTTCTCGGACATTCTAAGCACATGCTCACCGGTTGAGCAATTCTCCTCCATCTTGTAGGCAAAGTACTTGTCAAGGTCCCATACCTTTTGACATGGGCATGAGTCTGAAATACTAATTTCAACTCTTGGAACATCTCATATGCTCGTGGCGTTTCAAAAGCGTCTTTGAAGCCCGATTCTAAGCCGTAAAGCATGGTGCACTAAACTATCAAGTAGTCATCACGCCGAGCTTTGTCAAACATTCATAACGTCGCATACTGCTCCTGCAATAGTTACTGTCACCTAGCGGTGCATTAAGGACATAATACTTACGTGCAGCAATGAGGTTAATCCTCGGATCACGGACCAAGTCCGCATCATTGCTACTAACATTTTTCAACTTATTTTCTCTGGAACATATCAAAATATAAAAGCAGGGGAGCTAAGCGAGCTATTGATCTACAACATAGATAAGCTAATACTAACGGGACTAAGTTCATGAAAAATTAAAGTTCAATGAATCATATTGCTTAAGAACTCCCACTTAGATAGACATCCTCTAATCCTCTAAGTGATCACGTGATCCATATCAACTAAACCATGTCCAATCATCACGTGAGATGGAGTAGTTTCAATGGTGAACATCATTCATGTTGATCATATCTACTATATGATTCACGCTCGACCTTCGGTCTCGGTGTTCGAGGCCATATACATTATATGCTAGGATCGTCAAGTTTAACTTTGAGTATTCAGCGTGTGCAACTGTTTTGCACCGTTGTATTTGAATGTAGAGCCTATCACACCGATCATCACGTGGTGTCTCGTACGAAGAACTTTCTAGCAGTGCATACTCGGGAGAACACTTATACCTTGAAATTTAGTGAGAGATCATCTTATAAAGCTACCGCCGAACTAAGCAAAATAAGATGTATAAAGATAAACATCACATGCAATCATAATATGTGACATGATATGGACATCATCATCTTGTGCCTTTGATCTCCATCTCCAAAGCATCGTCATGATCTCCATCGTCACCGGCATGACACCATGATCTCCATCATCTTGATCTATATCAATGTGTCGTCACATGGTCGTCTCGCCAACTATTTCTCTAGCAACTATTGCTATCGCATAGCGATAAAGTAAAGCAATTATTTGGCGCTTGCATCTTATGCAATAAAGAGACAACCATAAGGCTTTTGCCAGTTGCCGATAACTTCAACAAAACATGATCATGTCATACAACAACTTATATCTCATCACGTCTGGACCATATCACATCACAACATGCCCTGCAAAAACAAGTTAGACGTCCTCTACTTTGTTGTTGCAAGTTTTACATGGCTGCTACGGGCTGAGCAAGAATCGTTCTTACCTCGCATCAAAACCTGGCGATAGTTTGTCAAGTTGGTGTTGTTTTAACCTTCGCAAGGACGAGGCGCAGCCACACTCAGTTCAACTAAAGTTGGAGAAACTGAAACCCGCTAGTCACTGTGTGCATAGCGGCGGTAAAACCAGTCTCGCGTAAGCATCTGGCGTAATGTCGGTCCGGGCGCATCATGCAACAATACCGCCCGAACCAAAGTGTGACATCTTTGGTAAGCGGTATGACTTATACCGCCCACAACTCACTTGTGTTCTACTCGTGCATATTACATCAACGCATAAAACCAGGCTCGGATGCCCTTTGTTGGGGAGCGTAGTAATTTCAAAAAATCCTCGCACACGGGATCATGGTGATGCATAGCGAGAGGGAGAGTGTTGTCTACATGCCCTTATAGATCGGCGGGCGTTAACTGCTTAGCGGTTGATGTAGTCGTCGTCTTCATGATCGACCGATCAAGTACCGAATGCACAGCACCTCCGAGTTTAGCACCGTTCAACTCGATGGCGTCCCTCGAAATCCGATCCAGCCGAGCTTTGAGGAGAGTTCCATCAATCTGACGGCGTGGTGATGATGATGATGTTCTACCGATGCGGGGCTTAGCCTAAGCACCGCTACGATATTATCGAGGTGGATTACGGTTGAGGGGCACCGCTGCGGCTAAGAGATCAAGGGATCAATTGTTGTGTCTCAAGGGTGCCCCTTCCCGTATATAAAAGGAGTGGAGGAGGGGGAGGTCGTCCCTCTCTATGGCGCCCTAGGAGAGTCCTACTCCCACAGGGGTAGGATTCCCCCTTCAAGTAGTAGGAGTAGGAGTCAAGGAAAGGAGAGAGAGAGAGAAGGAAGGAGGCGCAGCCTCCCTAGTCAATTCGGACTAGGCCTTGAAGCGCATTCTCTCTCTCTCTTTCCCCTAAAGCCCAATAAGGCCCATATACTCCCGGCGAATTCCGTAACTCTCGGTACTCCAAAAATACCGAATCACTCGTAACCTTTCCGATGTCAGAATATAGTCGTCCAATATATCGATCTTTCGTCTCGACCATTTGAGACTCCTCGTCATATCCTGATCTCATCCGGGACTCGAACTACTCCGGTATAACCGTCATCGAACTTAAGCGTCACGGACCCTACGGGTTCGAGAACAATGTAGACATGACCGAGACCGTCTCGGTCAATAACCAATAGCAGAACACGGATGCTCATATTTGTTCCTACATATTCTCACGAAGATCTTTATCGGTCAAACCACATAACAACATCGTTGTTCCCTTTGTCATCGGCATGTTATTTTCCGAGATTCGATCGTCGGTATCTCAATACCTAGTTCAATCTCGTTCTTGGCAAGTCTCTTTACTTGTTTCCGTAATACATCATCCATAACTAACTTTCGTTAGTTGCAATGCTACAAGGCTTATAGTGATGTGCATTACGAGTGGGCGAGAGATACCTCCCAACGATCGGGTGACAAATCCTAATCTCAAAATCGCCAACCCAACAAGTACCTTGAGAGACACACTGTAGAGCACCTTTATGATCACCCGATTCGTTGTCACGTTTGGTAGCATACAAATTGTTCCTCCGGTAAACGGGAGTTGAATAATCTCATAGTCATAGGAACATGTATAAGTCATGAAGAAAGCAATAGCAGAATACTAAACGATTGAGTGCTAAGCTAACGGGATGGGTCAAGTCAATCACATCATTCTCTAATGATGTGATCGTTAATCAAATGACAACTCATGTCTATGGCTGGAAACATAACCATCTTTGATCAAGCGAGCTAGTCAAGTAGAGGCATACTAGTGACACTCTGTTTGTCTATGTTTTCACACAATTATGTTTCAGGTTAATACAATTCTAGCATGAATAATAAACATTTATCATGATATAAGAAATAAATAATAACTTTATTATTGCCTCTAGGGCATATTTCCTTGATTTCCGGTTAGTACAATTCTAGCATGAATAATAAACATTTATCATGATATGAAATAAATATAATTTATTATGGCCTCTAGGGCATATTTCCTTTAGTCTCCCACTTGCACTAGTGAATAATCTAGATTACACGGATTCTAACACCCATGGAGTTTTGGTGATGATCATGTTTTGCTGTGGAAGAGGCTTAGTCAGAATTACGCAACATTCAGATCTGTATGTATCTTGCAAATCTCTATGTCTCCCACGGACTTGGTCCTGGATGGAATTGAAGCGTCTCTTGATGTGCTTGGTTCTCTTGTGAAATCTGGATTCCTTTGCTAAGGCAATTGCCCGATATTGTCACAAAAGATTTTCATTGGACCCGATGCACTAGGTATGACACCTAGGTGGGATATGAACTCCTTCATCGAGACTCCTTCATTTGCTGCTTCCGAAGCAGTATGTACCTCCGCTTCACGTAGACCCCGCCATGGCGCTTTGTGTAGAAGCGCACCAATGACAGCTCCACCGTTCAATGTAAACACGTATCCGGTTTGCAATTTAGAATCGTCCAGCTCGGTGTCAAAAGCTTGCATCGGCGTAACCATTTACGACTAGCTCTTTGTCACCTCCATAAGCGAAAACATATCCTTAGTCCTTTTCGGTATTTCAGGATGTTCTTGACCGCTGTCCGATGATCCACTCCGGATTACTTTGGTACCTCCACTTTAAGCTAATAGCAAGGCACACATCAGGTCAGTACACAACATTGGATACATGATAGAGCCTATGGCTGAAGCATAGGGAACATCTTTCATTTTCTCTCTATCTTACTGTAGTGGTGGGGCATTGAGTATGACTCAACTTCACACCTTGTAACACAGGCAAGAACCCTTTCTTTGCTTGATCCATTTTGAACCTTTTCAAAACTTTGTCAAGGTATGTGCTTTGTGAAAGTCCTATCAAGCGTCTTGGTCTATCTCTATAGATCTTTATGCCAAATATATAAGCAACTTCACCGAGGTCTTTCATTGAAAACTTTTATTCAAGTATCCTTTTATGCTATCAGAAATTCTATATCATTTCCAATCAGTAATATGTCATCCACATATAATATTAGAAATGCTATAGAGCTCCCACTCACTTTCTTGTAAATACAAGCTTCTCCAAAAGTCTGCATAAAACCATATGCTTTGATCACACTATCAAAACGTTTATTCCAACTCCGAGAGGCTTGCACCAGTCCATAAATGGATCGCTGGAGCTTGCACACTTTGTTAGTTCCCTTTGGATAAACAAAACCTTTCGGTTGCATAATATACAACTCTTCTTCCAGAAATCCATTCAGGAATGCAGTTTTGACATCCATTTGCCAAATTTCATAATCATAAAATGCAGCAATTGCTAACATGATTCGAACAGACTTAAGCATCGCTACTGGTGAGAAGGTCTCATCGTAGTCAACTCCTTGAACTTGTCGAAAACCTTTTGCAACAAGTCGAGCTTTGTGAAGCAATAACATTACCGTCGGCGTCAGTCTTCTTCTTGAAGATCCATTTATTCTCTATGGCTTCTGATCATTCGACAGAATCAACCGAAATCCACACTTTGTTCTCATACATGGATCCCATCTCAGATTTCATGGCCTCAAGCCATTTTGCGGAATCTGGGCTGACCATCGCTTCTTCATAGTTCATAGGTTCGCCTTGGTCAAGTAACATGACCTCCAGAATAGGATTACCGTACCACTCTGGTGCGGATCTCACTCTGGTTGACCTACGAGGTTCGGCAGTAACTTGATCTGGAGTTATATGATCATTATCATTAGCTTCCTCACTAATTGGTGTAGGAGTCACAGAAACAGATTTCTGTGATGTACTACTTTCCAATAAGGGAGCAGGTATAGTTACCTCATCATGTTCTACTTTCCTCCCACTTACTTCTTTCGATAGAAACTCCTTCTCTAGAAAGGATCCATTTTTAGCAACGAATGTCTTGCCTTCGGATCTATGATAGAAGGTGTAGCCAACAGTTTCCTTTGGGTATCCTATGAAGACACATTTCTCCGATTTGGGTTCGAGCTTATCAGGTTGAAGCTTTTCACATAAACATCACAGCCCCAAACTTTAAGAAAGCGACAACTTTGGTTTCTTGCCAAACCCTGATTCATAAGCGTCGTCTCAGCAGATTTGATGGTGCCCTATTTAGCGTGAATGAAGCCGTCTCTAAAGCATAACCCCAAAACGATAGCGGTAAATCGATGTGAGACATCATAGATGGCACCATATCTAGTAAAATGCGATTCTGACGTTGGGACACACCATTACGTTGTGGTGTTCGGGTGGCGTGAGTTCTGAAACTATTCGCATTGTTTCAAATGTAGACCAAACTCGTAACTCAAATATTCTCCTCCACGATCAGATTGGTAGAACTTTATTTTCTTGTTACGATGATTTTCCACTTCACTCTGAAATTCTTTGAACTTTTCAAATGTTTCAGACTTATGTTTCATTAAGTAGATATACCCATATCTGCTCAAATCATCTATGAAGGTGAAAATAATGATACCCTTGTGAGCCTCAATATTCATCGGACCACATACATCGGTATGTATGATCTCCAACAAATCTGTTGCTCGCTCCATTGTTAGGAAGCGGCGTTTTAGTCATCTTGCCCATAAGGCATGGTTACTTAAGTACCAAGTGATTCATAATCAAGTGATTCCAAAAGTCCATCGGTATGGAGTTTCTTCATACGCTTTACACCAATATGACCAAGCGGCATTGCCACAAATAAGTTGCACTATCATTATCAACTCTGCATCTTTTGGCTTCAACATTATGAATATGTGTATCACTACTATCGAGATTCAACAAAAATAGACCACTCTTCAAGGGTGCATGACCATAAAGATATTACTCATATAAATAGAACAACCATTATTCTCAGATTTAAATGAATAACGTCTCGCATCAAACAAGATCCAGATATAATGTTCATGCTCAACGGCGGCACCAAATAACAATTATTTAGGTCTAAAACTAATCCGAAGGTAGATGTAGAGGTGGCGTGCCGACGGCGATCACATCGACTTTGGAACCATTTCCCACGCGCACATCACCTCGTCCTTAGCCAATCTTAAGCAATCCGTAGTCCCTGTTTGAGTTGCAAATATTAGCAGCAGAACCAGTATCAAATACCAGGTGCTCTGCGAGCATTAGTAAGGTACACATCAATAACATGTATATCACATATACCTTTGTTCACCTTGCCATCCTTCTTATCCGCCAAATACTTGGGGCAGTTCCGCTTCGGTGATGACGATGCTTGCGGTAGAAGCACTCAGTCTCAGGCTTAGGTCAGACTTGGGTTTCTTCTCTTGAGCAACAACTTGTTTGCCGTTCTTCTTGAATTTCCCTTCTTCTTCCCTTTACCCTTTTCTTGAAACTGGTGGTCTTGTTGACCATCAACACTTGATGCTCCTTCTTGATTTCTACCTCCGCAGCCTTTAGCATTGCGAAGAGCTAGGGAATTGTCTTATCCATCCTTGCATATTATAGTTCATCACAAAGCTCTTGTAGCTTGGTGGCGTGATTGAAGAATTCATCGGACACTATCATCGGAAGATTAACTCCCGGTTGAATCAAGTGATTGTTATACGGACATTTGAGTATATGTTCTTGGCAGAACTATTCTCCTCCATCTTGCAGTTGTAGAACTTATTGGAACTTCATATCTCTCAATCCGGGCATTTGCTTGAAATATTAACTTCAACTCTGGAACATCTCATATGCTCCATAGCGTTCAAAACGTCGTTGAAGTCCGGTTCTAAGCCGTAAAGCATGCTTGCACCTGAACTATCGAGTAGTCATCGGCTTTGCTCTTGCGGACGTTCTTAACGTCGTCGGTTGCTCTGCAACGAGCTGGCACCTAGCGGTGCTTCGAGGCGTAATTCTTCTATGCAGACAATGAGGATAATCCTCAAATTCTGGGACCCAGTCGTGTAATTACTACCATCATCTTTCAACTTTGCTTTCTCAAGGAGCGCATTAAAATTCAACGGAACAACAACACAGGGCCATCTATCTACAACAACATGACAAGCAAAATACTATCGGTACTAAGTTCATGATAAATTTAAGTTCAATTAATCATATTACTTAAGAACTCCCATTAGATAGACATCCCTCTAATCATCTAAGTGATCACGTGATCCAAATCAACTAAACCATGTCCGATCATCCGTGAGATGGAGTAGTTTTCAATGGTGAACATCACTATGTTGATCATATCTACTATATGATTCACGCTCGACCTTTCGGTCTCGGTGTTAGAGGCCATATCTGCATATGCTAGGCTCGTCAAGTTTAACTAGTATTAGCCATGTGCAAAACTGGCTTGCACCGTTGTATTTGAGCGTGAGAGCTTATCACACCCGATCATCGCGTGGTGTCTCGGCGACGAACTTTAGCAGCGTGTGCATACTCAGGAGAACACTTTTACCTTGAAATTTAGTGAGAGATCATCTTATAATGCTACCCCGTCAATCAAAGCAAAATAAGATGCATAAAGATAAACATCACATGCAATCAATATAAGTGATATGATATGGCCATCATCATCTTGTGCTTGTGATCTCTCATCTCCGAAGCACTGTCATGATCCTACATCGTCACGTATGCGACACCTTGATCTCCATCATTAGCATCGTTGTCGTCTAGCCACCTATTGCTTCTCGACTATCGCTAGCGCTTAGTGATAAAGTAAAAGCAATTACGGAACGATTGCATTGCATACAATAAGCGACAACCATATGGCTCCTGCCAGTTGCCCATAACTCGGTTACAAAACATGATCATCTCATACAATAAAATATAGCATCATGCCTTGACCATATCACATCATAAGATGCCCTGAAAAAAAAATTAGACGTCCTCTACTTTGTTGTAGAATGTTTTACGTGGCTGCTATGGGCTGGGCAAGAACCGTTCTTACCTACGCATCAAAACCACAATGATAGTTCGTCAAGTTAGTGCTGTTTTAACCTTCTCAAGGGACGGGCGTAGTACTCTCAGTTCAACTAAAGTTGGAACCGACACCCTTGACCACACCGTATGTGCAAAACGCGTGGGTAGAACCGATCTCGGCGTAAGCGTACCGCGTAATGTCGATGCAGGCGCTTCATCCAATAATACCGTCGAAGACAAAGTATGACATCTTTGGTAAGCAGTATGACTTATATCACCCACAACTCACTTGTGTTACTACTCAAATGCATATGACATCTCGCATAAACACCTGGCTCGGATTCCTTTATTGCGGAACATAGTAATTTCAAAAAATTCCCTACGCACATGCAAGATCATGGTGATGAATAGCAGCGAGGAGGAGAAGTGTTGTCCCGCGTACCCTCGTGAACCCAAAAGCGTGCTTTAACTGCAGCGATTGATGTGAAATGCGTGCGTCTTCACGATCCGACCGATCAATGCGAACAAATGCGGCACCTCGAGGTTCAGCTCATGTGTTCAGCCCGATGGCGTCCGCGAACTCCGATCCAGCGAGCTTCACGGGAGAGTTCCGTCGTACGGCGTGATGAAAGGTGATGATGTTGCTACCAATGAGGCCGCCTAACCTTTGCTACAATATGACGGGGTGGAATATGGTGGAGGGGGCACCGCTTTGCAGGCTGGGAGAGATCAGATCAACTTTTACGTCTAGGGTGCCCCCTGCCCGTATATAAGGAGCAAGGGGAGGCGGCCTGACCTGGGAGGCGTGCAAGGGAGTCCTACTCCCGGGAGTAGGACTCCTCCTTTCCTTGTTGGAGTAGGAGAAGGGAAGGAAGGGAGAGAGGAGGAGAAGGAAAGAGGCGCCCCCTCCTTGTCCAATTCGGACTGGAGGGGGAGGGGGCGCGCGGCTGCCCTGGCCGCCCCTCCTCTTCTCCGACTAAGGCCCATTGGGCCCAATATACTCCCGGGGGTTCGGTAACCACCCGGTACTCCGGTAAATATCTGAAACCTCCCGAAACACTTACGATGTCCCAACATAGTCATCAATATATTGATCTTTCGTCTCGACCATTTGAGACTCCTCGTCATGTCCGTGATCATATCAGGGACTCTGTACTACCTTTGGTACATCAAAACACAAAAACTCATAATCTGGATCGTCACCAAACTTTAAGCTGCGGACCCTACGGGTTCGAGAACTATGTAGAAATGGCCGAGACCGTCTCGGTTAATAACCAATAAGCGGAACACGGATGCTCATATTGGCTCCACATATTCTCGAAGATCTTTATCGGTCAAACCGCATAACAACATCGTTGTTCACTTTTCATCGGTATATTACTTGACCGAGATCCGATCGTCGGTATATCAATACCTAGTTCAATCTCGTTACGGCAAGTCTCTTTACTCGTTATGTAATGCATCATCTGCAACTAACTCATTAGTCACATTGCTTGCAAGGCTTATAGTGATGTGCATTACCGAGAAGGCCGAGATACCTCTGCGACAATCGGAGTGACAAATCCTAATCTCGAAATCGCCAACTCAACAAGTACCTTCGGAGACACTGTAGAAACACCTTTATAATCACCCGATTCGTTGTGACATTTGTTAGCACACAAAGTGTTCCTCCGATAAGCAGGAGTTGCATAATCTCATAGTCATAGGAACATGTATAAGTCATGAAGAAAGCAATAGCAACATACCAAATGATCAAGTGCTAAGCTAATGGAATGGTT